>JAHREE010150507.1:0-17226 GCA_033628505.1 Tringa tobata
CCCCTTACGGGCCCCCGCCTTCCCCTCACCCGACACGGAGGTTACAAAAAACAATACGTGAAACCGCGGAATTTCGTTGTAAAAACGGACCAGGGATAAAAGGGGGTTCGCATGCACTAAGGACTAAACACCGAGGGAGCGCCGGGACGGCCGCGGGGAAACCGAAACCGTGAAGCAGCTTCTTATCGGAGCCTGGAAAATTGGGGGGAAAAAAAAGACCCGCCGGAACCACCCCCCCACACACACACACACCGACCGGACACACAGCCTTTGAACAGCACTGACAGACCGACACCCGGAGTCGTGGGAGCCAGCCGTTTTTAATTAAAGACGCCAGGCTCACACAGCTAACGAGCAGCGGGCGGGCAAGTGCTTTTACTCACACAGTTCTCATAAAATACCCCTCCCGGGGGGGTCAGGAGCACGGCTGGGGCGGCAAGGCGGCCTTCCTCCCCTAGTGTAAAATAAACCTAGTTACAAATAAGCTAGTTACAATATGCAAATTCCTCCCCAGCAGGCCTTAGGACACAGCTGGTGCCTGGGTCCCCAGGGGCACAGAGGGAAGAGGGGTGACTCCTGTCCTGGCCCCCCGTCCCTGGATTGCACCCCATCCCCAGTCACCTCTGCCACTCGGCCAAGTTCTGCCCGACCAGCCTGTTAAAAAACATACACCAACGCTTTTTTGTTTGTTTTTGTGGTTTTTTTGCAAGTCAGAAGACTCCCCGGAGGAAGCCCTGACTCTGGAGTGCACAGTAAATAGGCAGAGTAGCTGTGGCTGTACTCCTCTACAGAAAAAAAAAAAAAAAAAAAAAATCAGATTTTTTCACCGTTTTGCTTATTTAACACCCAGCATGTGATCTGTCAAGATACTAAAACCAGATTTAAGCCCATCTTAGAACGTGCTCCAGCCGCTTTGGTCATCCTCACAAAGCTGAGAAGCTTTCAAAATAGGCAGATTGGGGCTAAATTTTGTCTGACTTGACTTAGCTGGAATAAGTGAGGCAACTCTTAAACGCTGGAGACATAAAAATGAGGTGGGCTAAAGCGCTAAAAAGGGAAAAAAACCCACCAACCAATCAACCCACTTCTGAATTTAACATATATAAACAGAAGGGAAAAAAAAAAACCAAACCAACAATTAATTAAGTGAGAACCAGTGCTACTGGTGTGCTCACCAAGGGTCAGGGTAGATTTCTTTTTTTTTTTGGAAAGGGCCAAGGCATTAGAAACGTGCCGGCAGCTCGGGTCTGCCTTCGCTGGGTCGGGACAAACGCAGCGTGGTGCCAACCACCGGCCTCAAACCGGGAAACGATCCGTCCGGATTTATTTACTCCTCTACTAAAAACAAAATCCTGTTAAACAGTACGTAACTCTGCGTCTCTACAAACTCACAGCTATCTGCCAAACAATAAAAATTCCAAACTACAAAAGATGAGTCGTATTTCAGTAAATATAAATGGGAAATTTAGGCTTTGTGTAGAATGTTTATCAGACTATTTACAGTGCAACACAGATCGGTTTTGAGTTCAGATCTCGCCAGCTTCTCTCTCTTCTGATCTCTTGGAACGAGATTTGCCATTTGTGCTCTCGTGCCGCCTCTCAGAAGAGCTCTTCTCTTTTCTCTCTCTGTCTCGTGACTTTTCTCTTGAAGATCGATCTCTAGAAGATCTGAAGTACAGAGGAAACCATCGCTATAAGCTTCACAACTGAAACCATTTGCAAATAATCACAAAGTGACATCAGCTGTCCCTAAGAGGGCTGTGACGTAACGCAGGTTTCTTACAGAAACAGGCCTGGGTACTGCGATGGTGGGAGCAGTGTCCCTCAAAACAGCAGCTCTGGGCCCTCTCCGAGCTTCATGCAGGAGAACATCAGCTTTGCAGCACCAAGTGCACAGCAGGGCCTTTGTTACTCTCTCCTTAAAGTCATCCTTTCAAGCTCTTGCCACAGGGGGCTCTCTGAAGTCTTCCCTGGGCCCCTTATGAGTTTACTGGGCCATACTAAAGCACCTGCAATTTCTTCCTCGTCTATCACTCAGCTCTGTTTGTGTGTTCTAGAGCGTTTGTGGTTTTTTTTTTTTCACTATGCTCTAAGCTAGTAGCTTTCTGCTCAACTGTTTTAAATGCCAACTGTACTCTTTGGACTCAAATGCCTGCTCAGCCCTGGGCTTTTGCTGCTTTGCATCCTGAGAGGCCTTGTCCTTAGCAGCACCCTGGGTTCTGAGTCAGGATGATACAGATTTATATTCACAGCCCATAACACGTGGAAATCTTTTCACAGCCTGCCCAGATCACAGCCCCAGCTTTTCAGCAGTGCCTCACTGTATTGGCCCAGGTGGAATTAATCAGAGGCTTCATGTTAGGTCCAATCTGAAGAGGCTGTTTTCCTGTACGATTCATGCCAGCTGCCTTCAAAAGGTGCTGCTGATCCCCAAGGAGCTCTGGCAGCAGAACCAGGCAGAGGCTTTCACCAAGCAGAGCCAGTGTGTTTTACTGCAGGACTCAGTATGAAGCTTCTTCTTTACAGTCACAAGAGGAGGGCCTGGCAGGAACCTTAGGGGCTCCAGCTTTCATTCATGTTGACGTAAGGTTTGGAAATACTGCACAAATGGATATATTAAAACCTTACAGCCCTCCATATCACATGAGCCATTTCATTTTCATTAAATTGTGTCAATTAACAGGAAGACTACAGGAGTCTGTCTGGAAAGACTAACTCCTTTCCTGTTCCCGCAGCAATGTCTGCTGCCCGTGGTCCTCCTACCCCGAGATCTCCAGATCCTGCGACAGGTTCTCTGTTTCCTTCTAGAACTGAGACCTCGGACCAGCAGAACCTGAACACAGGCTTCATTAATTCTCGAGGTGAAAACAGAAGCTACACTTTCAGAGAAGGGGATTTTTCTGTTTGTCCCCTTGGTTTTTTTATTTTCTGAAACTGATCCTCGTCTCTTGGCAGTTCTCAGTAATTTTGTGAAGTATGCCAGCTAGCCAATCCCCCTACGATCTCAATGGGCTGATTTCAATGGGTTTGTCAAGGTTTTCGAAGTAATCCCTTACCTGCTCTTTAGTAATAGTTATTACAGGGTCTTCCTCACTTCCTAATTGTCCAAACTTCTTTTCTTTATTTTTCATGTTCAAGACAGATTTAAAAAAGGACTTTAGTATCTCAGCCATTGGAGAATCAACAGTATTTACACCCCCCCATCAATTATTAACAGACTTTGTTTTTTCAGACCATTATTTCCCTCCCCTTCATCAGATATCTTTAAAACCTGTTCTTACCCCTTAGCTAAAGGGACACAAGACACACAACAGTAGGTTTCTAGAACTGTACTTGAGTGGTGGTGCCTAATCAGGGTAGACAATGCTAAAGCACTCCCCTGTTAATTAGGAGCATTTAAAAAAAAAGCCAGATCTAACTTCAGCAAGCACCTGGTGATAGCCTCGCTCCTGGGCTTAGAAGGGCTGTAAGGAAACAATGATTCCTTTCCATTTTTCTAATACTCCCACATATGCTCACCTCATCCTTCCTCCAACACAGCAGATGTTTTGCCAAGTTTCAGAAGAGACTTAAACCCCTTCTTCAGATTATAGCACTTCTCCTCAGCAAGAGGAGGATGGTATATTCCTCCTCCTAGCTTCCTTCTCCCCTCCAGTACAGATTCCTAAAGCATTGTCTCTCTCTCAAGCAGCCTTCTAACAGATCTGCTTCTTTCACATACCAAATCTTACACTTCTTTCCCCCCGCCAGCACTGAGAGAAAGCAGCTGGGAAACAGAAGATAACGACAGAAATGTAATGTCAAAGCTGCCTCTCAGTTCCTTGGTTTTTCCAGGCCTGGGGATGCTCAGTTAGCTTAAGCAGGCCTTTGTGCTGCTGGTTCTGCAAGAAAACCAGCAACTCCTCAAGGCTCAGCACCACGAACCAGGGAACCAGTTCTATCTCCTGGACTCCTCTCAAGCTGGGATCTCACTGTAGTTACTGCCCTACTGCTCTCACAAGAGGCCATCTACCAACAGCCACTGGGAACCCTGCTTTGGCCCAGGAGCTGGCACAAGACACTGCAGCTGCTCACTGGAGAAACTGGTCATGCTCCTGCTCGCTCTAAGGGACTGGGGAGGCTCACTGCGATGCCAAGGGCTCCCCTTTCCAGAAGCACTCGTGTCAGGAATACATACTTGTGTTTTGAACTCCTGTCTCTGGACCCCCGTCGGTGACCTCTGCTGTGGCTGCGGGAACGGCTCCGGTGGCGTCTGTGTCGGTCTCGGGACCGGGAGCGAGACTTCCGCCGTTCACGGGAAGCCGATCTCGAGCGTCTCCGCCTCCTATCCCGAGACCGTGATCTGAAGAGGACACAGATTGTCTCAGACTCAGGAGATGGCCCAATACATGGGATCAGCCCCACCTCTCACACATTCCCAATAACAAATACCCACAGCATCAGCACTCACCCCCCAGCACAGAAAGCAGATCTCCCACAGGGCAGGCATCTCCCTCCTGGGCCTCATGCTACCAACAAAATGCCAATGGGTAGATCTGAGTTGCTGGGAAGCTTATATAAAAAGCTCCCACCATTAATGTAAGCATATGCTGATGCCTGGAGCAGAGATTACCAACTGAGGCTCGCTCAAAGTAAGGCCTCTTTAAGTAGAAGAGAGGTCAAAGGACATGGCAGGTGAAATTACCATAACCCCCATGGCAGCCTGCCCAAGGAGAACCTCCCTTGTGAAAGTGTTGCACTTTAGAAGCAGAACTGTTTCAATCTGCTCTAAAACCAAAACAAATGATGCCAACGTATACAGAAAGCAGCAGCAGATCTCCAGGTAGGTGATCACTGAGAGAAGGCTGTCGTACCGCTAAGGCAAGCTCTTCACAGAGATGTGGGGGGCTTTAACCTTGAATCTTTGTATTTTTATATCTGAGGTATTATAAACCTAACAGATATATTCCAGACATTAAAACTATGAAAAGTATATTAGATATTTATTGAAAAAGGCCTCAAGCACATTCTTAGGCTCATACTGGGGAGCGCACAGCACCCTCTGTCCTGACCAAGCAAGGTGGTACATGCTTCCCAGCCCAGCGGGTGACATTAAGTTGCACAGCACCACTGCGGTCCCAAGCCCTAACTCCTGTTTCTTTCAGGGAACAAAACGAGACTGGGACACTGAGTGAACTCCATTTGTGAGACCCAGGAAAAACCTCAGTAGCTACTTAGAACCACACACAGGTGTTTGGGGGAACTGTAGAACTGCACACTCACCTTCGACGATCTCTATTTCTTGATCCAGACCTAGAAAGAAGAGGAGAGTTAAGTGAGAGAAGGTATGATCTAGTCAGTGGGTTTTCGATAAAACCACCCATTCACCCTGGCAGCTCATCACAGGAACACAATACCCCAGGTAATGTCAGTTAAAAAAAGCTAGCCATAAAAACATTACAACACTTAATTAACTTCAATCTGGGGGGCAGGGGAAATGGGAATTTGTCAAAAAGTGAAGGACTTTGGAGAAACACTAGTTTCTACACGCAGAGCTTCCTGTCAAAATAGAAAGAGTCTAAAAACCAATTCAGTCTCTGTTAATAAGACACTACAATGAGCTTTTCCTACTTTAAGTTTGCCATGCATATTCGATGTATACACTTTACCCTCTGCAGTCTCACATCACCTAGAACAACTCTAATATTTTCAAGAAAAAGTGCCACTCTCCAGTCAGAAAGACACTTGGCAGTTTTCTGATCTCACTTCCTTTGAGGTAGTTGCACCCTGAAAAGGTTTTAATAGAGAGAAAATACAGGATTTTCTCATTTATCATATTTATTTAACAAACATCGGATGGAAATTTGCATCAATTATTTTATTTTCTTGTTTGGGAAAGATGAGCTAGAAAAAAAAAATAACAAGGGGGATACAGACACAAGGGAAGAATTATTACTGAAAAGTAACTGTGATACACAGAAAATCCTTCCTCCCAGACTTAGGAAAGCAACTTGAGCACACTCACTCACTATTATAGTGAAGAATAGTGAAGACTCACTATTCTTTCTCCCATTTCCACAGCTTCAGAGCTCACGTACGGCGCTCTAACTTTAACGCTGTCAGCGTCAGCTTTTGACAGCCTGTAAATAACAATGTCACAATTCTTTCAACTTCAGAAGCGCCATTACTCAGCGTCACTTAAAATATCACTCCACGTGAAAGATACACCCTCCCTTTCTCTCTATGGCCCTGGTTCAGAGCCAGCCTACACCAAAAGGTCACATGCTGCCCAAATGAGGTCTTTTTGATTTGAGAAGCAGCCAGTCTCCCTAGAGACTCACTCTTGTAACCGTTCCCATCTCCCCACTGCATACAGACTCAAGGGGGTGTTCCAGTTACACAGCCACAGACCTGTTCTGGCACCGTACCAAGAGATACAGCTGAAAGCTACACACAGGCAAAATTTTAAACATAAAGAAGCATCTATTTTAATAACATCATTTAAAACCATACTCGGATAAGATAAGATTAAGAGAATCAATGTACTGACATTCCTTCACCATGAAATGGGATTGTTCAACCATGGTAGAATGAAAAAAAAAAACAAACCCAAAAAAAAAAACCCCAAAAAACACAAACAAACAAAAAAAAACCCCACACCTGAAATTTAGAAAGGCATTCAGGCAGAAAGACTGTAAACAAGGTGGAGCTGAACTTGGGAGTCAGGCAAATGAACCATGCGCTGAGGCAACACACAAGACACCAGATGAAGGAGAAGCTGATAAACCAGGAGAGCAAGGCCATAACCACACACCTCCTTTTTCATGTAACAGAACCTGCCAGAGCAGCAGGACCTCCTGTAGATGCCTGGAAGGCAGCCAAATTTTTTTTTTGGTGGTTGTAATTACTCCAAGTTCTTAATGTTCTTTTCCTCATGATCACTTTATTCTGAATCACCGGTGCACACATCCACACAAAGCCATTCCATACCCCCTGAAAAGCCTGGCTGCCCTTCCACGCCTATGATCTGAGCAGGAGTTTGCACAATACACTCCTGATAATCACTCCCTAACACTAGACTTCAGAATTCAGGAAGCATCCAACAAAACAGCACTTTCCTTACTAGCCCGAATCAGTGCATAGCAGGAGACAGTTGAAGACCATTGTCCAGAGAAGTGAGAGGCTGAGAATATAATTTTTTCCCCTCTATTTGGTCCCTGCCTCACAGAGGTTACGTGCTGAGTTTCGTAACCTGTGTTTTTGTCCAACTTATTACAAAGGAAATCCATTTGGCAACTCCACCTGGACTTGTTTGCCGCTGTACTCCGAAGGCAAATACCGAGGTCTGCTCTTCCAAGCGTGTCACCTCTCCACAGAACTGCAGTCTTAAGAGATTACAGGGTAGCCCACAGTCACAAAACAACACAGAAGACTTGTCTTTATCTGCCACTAGGGATGACAACTCAGTTGACTCATTACTATGTAGAAATCACAGTTTAGTTGGCAAATTAATAAAGCGTGTGAGAGCGAGTTTCACACATGAATCTACAGGTTTCCATAGTATGTTATAGTGCCTATAAGTCACCAAAAGCTTCCTGAAGTCAAGTGGAACTCTTTATCTTACTGAGTAACACCATGAAGATGCTGTATATGAAGACAGGACAAGAAGAATTATGAAGGCAATATATTTGCTGTGGTTCCTTCAAGTATCAAGCTGTACCTAAGAGAGGCAGCCTGAAAGGCACTATAAACCGCTGATTCGTTTTTCATGGAAAAATGTCCCTGTAGGCATGGTGTTGTACAGCTCCCAGATCAGAAGGTGCTGAGAAATTGAGAAATCTGGGCTCTGGTCCCAGTTCTGACACTAAGCGTCCACTGGGAAAACTATTTTCCTTCTTTGGGTCAAGTTCTCATTTTGGAGAGGCAAATAATTTGACCTGGCACTCCTGGCTCCTTCATAACATGCTTTTCTTTGGCATCTCAACAGAGGAGCACAGAGATGCCCCCAAACAGAGCGAGAGCAAAGGCTGGCCACAGTCTCTAACTAGTGCCACTTATGGAACCAGCAAGAACTCAGGCTTTAGGCCAACTCAATGCAGTTCTTAAACCCCTCATATTTAAAGCATTAAATATTCAAAAGTCATCTTCAAACCCCGTTATCAGATGCACCTACGAACACAAGAAGCTCCTTAACTCTCAGGAACTGAGATTTTAAAAAAATCAAAACAGAACACAAAGCCAAAACCACAGATATGCCACAGGAGGAAGAAAGGCAGCATTCTGGGGAAACCCAGAGAACTCTTCCTGAAGAGCCATCGAGTTGAGCAATTTTTACAGAGAAACGATCTCCAGGAAGAAGAGGCACCACGGAGACAGCGAGACCAAGTCCAGGTTAGATACAGTCCTACTGTTGGTCTGGAAGGGCCTACCATGAAGGAGCTGCATGGGAAGACACCTCTTATTTCACTTCCATCTTTCTGACCTCAGCAACAACATACATCAGTCCCTTCCAATTAACTCCTGCACTCGTCAGCCAGTTCCAGATTCTGCAGGTCCCAAATATAACTGCGTTATTGACAATCTTGCACTGATGCCAGAAAATTGTGAGGCTCTACATCAAGTGCTGCAGTTCAGGAGAAAGCTGCAGTTTCATACAATGGCATTTCATACAGTATCAGGCAATCCACAGAGAGAGAGAACTCCCATAAAACACCCTAATTGGAGAACGCGTAACAGTTTGGGGCTTACATCTTCCCAATACTCCAAAATCACCAAGCTGCAGACCACAGAAAACCAAGCTGCTTCCATCCTGGTATTTATTTGCCAGCATTTCCAGCAATGTATACCCAGAAGCCAGGCCCATCTTAGAGCATACTGCAGTTAGATATCTCTCATGGCTCTGACATGGATGGCTGAAACACACTCTGCAGTTTACACCAAGGATCAAATCAAGCTTTCCCCAGGCAGCAAGGTTGGGTTTTTTGACACAAGAAGAGGAGAAACACGTGAGGTAACTGGGGAAATGCTGTGGCAATGAGAACAGCATTCCTCCTCAGCCACTTCCTCTGCCTGACCACTGGAAATAACCACCTTCTCCACACCAGGCTGTTTAACTCAGCTGTTTACCCTGTTCAAGTAAAGAAGAAATAGTTTTTCCAGTTCAGCTTGCAAGAGGCAGAAGAGCTTGTCCTGAGAATACCAACACTTCAGCCATTCCTGCTGTTCAGGGATTATACACGTATGAGCAGAAGGTGTCATGTAAGGCCACAACCACCAGAAGCAGCCACTCCTTGGGATTCTCTGCATCCCCTAGGAAGTTTTCCAAAGCTGTGCCAAAAGCACCTCACTTATGGTAGAAATGTTTATGAGCAAGACAGACAGCCCGCCATCCGGCTCACGGATCCCAGCTCCATTCCACTGGACGAGAAGAGGGATGTCTAGGGAATTCTTGCATGACTAGCACCATTTGAGCAAACCTAGTCCTCACTCACCTTAAACCTTCCCACTCAGATGCACTGGATGAGGGCATTTTATCCAGATTCTCCAAGACAGGGACTAGACCAATATAAACCCGAAGACTACAGGGAGCTCACATCTTTCAGTTAAAACAATACACATACAATCACTCTAAGGTGGGGGTTTTGTTCATTTGTTTTCAACTGAATGCCAAGGTGCTCACACAGCATCTGGAGCACTTCCAACAGCTGCTTCTGCAGCAGATGCTGCTTTCCTGCAATGCTCAGATGCAAGAAACCAGGCTATTTCAAAACCAGTTATCAGCTTCCACTTACCGTCTGCCCATTCTCTCCTCTCGCTCTCTCTCCTCTCTCCGTCTCAAACGGTCCTGGTTTCTCTTCTCTTGCTTTTCTGCCACTGTTTTCTAGAAAAGAGTTCACATTGCATTTCAGCCACACAGTAACAGGTCAGAGAGATCTGCAGGGAGACTGCAGATCTACCTATTCGGGTAGGAAGACAAAGGTAGTAAGATTAAGAACCATTTCGCTGTGCTTTAATGTGCTAGTCAAGATCTCTGTTGAGGTTTTCATTTTCCTCACAACTTCACTAACATACATCAATGCAAGAAATGTCTCTCTCTACTTTGAGTGCTCTCAGAGACAAGCCTGTAAGCTTTGAGGCAAGAGACTGTCTCACCACAAGCCTCACTGTCTCACACATGACACAAGAAACTGTGCTCTGTCCTCGCACCGATGATCAACTGAGGCACTGACCTCAATACACTGCTTAGTGAATAAGGCCCAGGAATCACAACAGTTACTCAAGCAGGCTGAAGGTCTGTGTTTGCAAGCAAGACCCGAGCTGCAATTCCATTACAAATCACTCCAGAAAACTTCTAATCACTTCAACTACTGAAGATCATCTTCACCGACAGCGCTATGTGAAGCTTCAGTTCAAGTGTTTTGTTAAGAGGCCTCAAAGTGCTCTTCAATATTCAAAAAACCCCCAGTGACAAATTTCAGCCAAAACAATGAGAAAGGGCAACAGTACAGTCGCGTGTACTTAAGGAAGAAATGACAGCAGTGGTCTGGTTTGACTGATTCTGAGGGTATATATTTAGATACCCGGAAATTACAGAACAAAACCCAAGATGAAGCTACTTAAACTTCCATCTGAAGTTTCAATCAGAAATGTCTGGGCTTCTACGAGCATTCTGCAAAGAACCCTGCATGGATTTAATAAAAGTGTGAAATGTCTTCAGAACTACAAGGAGAAGGTTTAAGACAGAGAGCATTACCCTCAGCTGATCCAGTTTCTCACGAATCTGAATGAAACCCAAGTGTAATTTGCCTCCAAAGTGGTCAGCAAGACGCCGGTCGTTGTCATGGAGCCCCAGATATGCTGAACAGACTTCACACACTCGCAGCTTCTGCTGCTGGAAACTGGATGCAGGCATTGAGTTTCGGTATTCTTCCTAAAGGGAGGCAAAAACCCATGCAAATGTCAGGGAGCCCTTACATAGTCACAATCCTCCAGGGAAACCCCTGCAAAGAATCGCCCTGATGCTTTCAAGAATCAAAAGAGCACCCTCAATATAAAGGAGGTGCCATACAAAACGCTTTGCCAGCACAGCTAACCTGCAAGTGTCTGGTGACCAAGTATTCCAGAGGACAAACCTCCCCTGTCCCAGTCACCTCTCTTCACTAGGAAAAGAGGTAGGAACCACCCAGCTGTTTGACACAAACTCGGCCAAGCTTTTCACCATTCCAGCTCAGAGATGAACCAGGGCCATACCTCTGCCTCTTTCTTTTTTGCTCGGACTTTCTCCACTTCCATCAGGATCTTTTGAGACTCGTCAACATTTCCTTCAGCTCCCAGCTGTTCAGCTTTAGCTAGGAGTTTTCCAATGTCTTCATTCAGTTCATGTACTTTCTCTGCCTAAAGAGAATAGTTAGTTTTTAGTAAGACAAAAAACTTGCAGGACAACTTCTCCTTTCTCCCTCTAAAAAAAATATTGTTTAATATAAGCAGTTGTTGGAAGATGACCATAAACCTCCAAAAGTTAAAGGAGTCCCAACAAAAAGGGATTGGTGGACCAAGTACAGGTAATGCTGTCGCAGACACATAACAAAGAGAGGAACTGGAAAGGGAGGGGACATCATCAGTTTTACTGCAAACAGTGGTCCATTTCTGGCCTGCAGGACAGAATAGAGTCCACAAAACCAGCTTCAGAAATGCTTTGTATTGTCCTGATGAAGGATGCTCCCAAAGAGGAACCTTCATGAGCATGTTAAATGAAAAGACAACAATCGTGGGATGGATCTACTAGTCTAAGCTATTGTATTAACATTGAATAATAGGAAGGAAACCAATGCTTTATTGCCATGCTAAAGCAACCTATTTTAGAGTTCATGTTTTATGCTTCTATGGCCATGTGAACCTCTACATTTGTTACAAGAGCGGCCAGAGCAGCATTTGAGGATGGCTGGAACCCACAAAGCCTAAATTTCCAGTATCAATGGTGTCAGATACCAAAGAGGACCAGTGCTCTTGCACAGACTTTCAAAATAAACCTTTACTGAGAGGACAATACCTTTGCAGACACTTCAGCACTGATCTCTTCCTGTGTCTCAGCCAGGCGTTTCTTGGCCAGTTCTGTTCTCCTGTCACACTCTGCGATGAAAGATTCCAGGTGGTCCATCGCCTGTGTGTTCAGACAAAGAATTGTGACTAAAGATGCTCTCCATGCCTCATCTAGCTTTGACAGCTAACAGCTACCTGGTGCAATGCGTGTATAACGCACAAAACACCTCAAGAATGAATGCCTTGAGAAAAAATATATAACACTTCGGAGAATAAGTAAAAATTGCTCCCTGTCCTTAAGTCTGTCATCTGTCTAGCACCTGACACAGTTCCTTTACTCTGACACATAAAAGGGTGCTCACATGAAGAGTGCTTTGCACTGGAACTTCCGACACATGAGCACCAGGTGCGAAGACAAAAACACTGGACTAACATGAAAAAAAAAGACAGAAATGTTCTTCCACTTGATTTCTTCCATCACAGAAAGCTAAATCTGACAAAAGCAAAACCACAGAGCAGAAGGTTTTTAATGTCAGATCTCCTTCTGGGACAGGCCACCAGGTTACAATGACCTGGTCCCAAGCAGGAGGTGTGGGATGTGAGGAATGCCAGAGGAGCCTCCCAGCTAGCTGGACTAATGGGGTTGCAAGGATCATAATTAGTTTTACAATTTCAAGTCAGCAATCAAGCTGGCATTCGGGAAGGGGCTTCACATTCTTGTCAGATAACACATCAAATAACACGGCTAGCTGAAACGCCCACTGAGTTCTACTGTTCAGACAAATAACTTCCAAGTGGCAGCTTCCAAAAAAGTAACAAAAATGCCTCCATACTCACATCCAGCTCAAAAAACAGGTCTCTCTCTTTACTTGCAATCTCATAATCTGCTCGCAGTGCCAAGTCATGGATCTTTGTACATTCTCCCAGGTCCATTCGCTGTTGAAAAGAAAAAGGAAAATCAATGTAAGAACCCTCCATTATGGCAACAAGTAGCAGATACTTAACTCTTGCCAACCGTATCACATCAAAATATCACCCTCTTTAGGCAGAAGAGCTTCCTCTTACCCTGTCAGTAACAGAACTAGCCAGAAGAACCACATGCTTGCTAGAACTCCTTTTCTAGATGTTCCTGGAACAACACTGAAACACCCCAAATGTTTAAAGTCCAGTCCTACTCCTGCTCTAGGTGACAGCACAGCCTTTGAAATTGCTGGGAGGAAGCTGGGAAGACACAGCACTGCCACAGCAGCTCCTTCAACGGGCACCAAATGCCTCCTGTTATGGAGCTACAGCACAGAAAAACATCCAGCTTTGTTCCCTGTTTAAAGCTCACCTGGAAAAGCACATCGGTGCCAGGAGGAGCCCTAGTAATGCACTGAAAGATACCAAATCATAGAACACAGGCAGAATGCTTCCTACCAAGAACAAACGGACTTAAGGGAATAAGGGGCACGGCCAGTAAAAAAGCACAAACCCACACTCAAGCAACAGCAGACTCGTAATTCTACAGCTGGCCCCATCCTACATGCAGCTGTGGCCTGGGATTTTAAAGCTTGCCCAGCAAAGCTAATTCCTATGCATAAGCTCATCTAATGAAAGACTTCTTGAGAGCATCTCCTCTCCCCAAAAGCCCTGACTTGCACGCTGCGCTTCACTCCCATTGCAGTCGATGCTATTTAAATTTGTTATTTTTCCCCAACCTAGTACGTAAGAGCCACATGAACCCAATTATGCTCTCAAAACATGGAAATTGCATTTCCACATTATCAGTATGTAACAGAGAACATTTTTCTTATTCTTGAAGTAGAAAAAGAATATGACATTTTGAAAGCCAAAATAATAAAAGGTCTAAGTATGAGCCACAGTATAAATGGCAGGGTACGTGTCATCGTGTGAAGGAACACCTCAGCCAGCCATTCTCTTCTCTCCCAGTCACCACCAGTCAAGGAGCCCAAACCCCAACACAGCACAAGAGGTGTCAACTCACAAAACTGCATAAAAAGTTAAACACAGCTAAATGGGGATCAACACAGAATCCCTGTGGAACACCACAAACTAGAGGTGGGGGTGCCAGGGACACCTATGTGAAGCACTCAGCAGCAACGGAGGAGTTTAGAATGAGGCAAAGCAACTAAAGCAAGCTCCACCAGGTAATGCAATTACCTGCGTCAGGAGCTTTTCTTTTTTTAAACGAAGAAAACAAATCCAGATGACTTGCTGCGATTTAGCCTTCCTGATTTCACTCAGATTTACCAGAAACAGGAGGCCACAGGCAGCAGGCTACAAAAACAGACACTGCATCCGGGAACAGTCCTGCTGAGCTCTCTAATGGTAGAAATTTAATGCCTACCAAAAAAAAAAAAAAAAAGCATTCTGGTACTTTCAAAGCTTAATCGTGTTCATCTTCGGGTTAAGCCTCTTCAAAGAACGCTAGCAAGCTACTGATATTTTACCACAAAAATAACTTTCCACAATGTGACTTAAATCTTTTATTCTTATGGTTGTTCTACTGAGATCCCTTTCTAATATAGGGAGAAAATGGCAATATTAGATGCGATTGTCACAGATCATAACTATTCTTATCTGAACTCTTCTGGCAAGCTGAGCCCCTAGCTCCACTTTAGAGAACGGGCTGTGACCCAAAACTTCAGAAGAGCTCTGAATTCCTCTCCCTGTTTGTTAAAAGGCAACGACTCCCTCAACCTCTTCCTCTGGGGGAGAACGTTCAGGTCTCACCAGCATACAAACCTCAAGGCTTCCTCCACGTCCTTGGAGATGGTCCAGGCGCATGGAGATTTTCACAGGTATTGCTCACATCAGGTAAAACCACTAGCCCTTCTGTCTCAAAGAATCCTCTCGTCTCAGGGAGGCCTCTCATCAAATACTCACCCTTCTCCCAGCAGTGATCGTGACTTGCTCCAGTCAACACCCGTGGCTGGTATATATAGGGTGTATATACAGGTATTTGAGACAGGTAAAGATTTAACCCCCCATACACACAAAGATTTAATACATTTAGACGCCACTGATAATTAGGCCTGCTCACATTTGCTGAGCAATCCACTTTCTGAGGTATCTCTTATGATCTCCACTAAACTGCTAACTCACCAGAAAGTCTATTTCCATGAGGAAGGCTCTCTAATAGTAATCAGAGCCGCAGAGTTTTTCCCAAATAAAAGAGGAAAGCAACCCCACAAAACCATTCTGCAACCTACAGATTTCAGCTCACTCACAACTCCCCGTGGGGGACGCAATTAATTCCCCGAATGGAATTTCTAAGCTATGTTTTCCTTGGGCAGCTTTCAGACTCATCTGTCCTCTTATTAGTGGAGCTAAAATCCAGGAGAATTACCAGCTGATGCCATCTCTGAGTGTGCTGCAATACTTCCACAGACAAAAAAAATACGCTTATCGTTAGCTGCAGAGCTAACTCAGTGCAGGGCACTAACGATCTAGTGACAAGTGCCCTGATAACAGCACACGGGCATGTTTAACTGCTGCTCTCCCAAAGTTTTCCTCCTTTCCCACGGAGACCAAAATGAGAACCATTGTAATTTATTTAGTGATAAGTTCAGGCAAGTTTCTGGGGTCAAAAGCTTTTATGACCAGGAATATTGGCCCAAGTAAACAAAGCAAACATGAGCACGCCCTTGGCAGCTCTCAGGAATATTCCAGAGCTTCACTTACAGTCTGGACTCCTTCTCTTACCCTGCACCTGAAGGTCAGGGAATGGGACTCCATCACATTTCACTGAGCACAGCTATCCAAGGGATCCAGCTTCCTGCTCGCCTCCAATCAGCCTCCCAGTAAGGAATATCTGCACACGTGAAGGATGCAGCAGTAACAACGCCTTCGGGGGAAGGATGCAACATAACCAGCACCAGAAGGCTTGGAGCATCTGTTGGAAATTTCCAAAAAGATCCTAGGTCCCGATTTCTGCAATAATACACATCCAGAGATGGATGCTACCCAGTCCAACTGGGGCTGGTTCACCCACGCAGCTCTTCCTTTAATGGAGCACCACAAGATACCAGTGAACCTGACCGAGATCACGAGGAAGGCCTGCACATTCCAGTTATGTTTCACTCTGTACTGGTAGTGCTGACAACTGAAATGTTCTTCCCATTCCAGAACAGCACATGTTCTTTCAACACAGATCTGTGGCACCAAAACCCTTCCTTGCCCCCAGGAACCTGCTGACAGCGGTGTAAAGAGCTCCACGGCCACTTAAAGACCTCCACAGGATCGTCTGAGTGATCTACAATATCACTTGCACAGAAGGAGGTCTTCCTTCCTGCTCCTGTGTGACATTTCAGAGCAAAAATTTCACTGCACGAGGGAAGAGACAACTCACTGCAGACAAGTAACAACAGAAGCACGAGAAAACAGATTTCTCAATGTGCTTCTCTGCCCGAGGAGGCTCCCAACCCATCTGAACACTTCCTCCCTGCTTTGGCACTAGCTCCAACAGTCACGCACATCACTAAATTCCACCCCTTCGACTCACCATTTACTTTCTTCCTGGAAAGGTGCCTGAAGAGGCAGAAGGCCTGCCTCCTGCCTGCACCTTCAAACCAACATTGGGGCCCAAAAAACCTGTTGTAAAGTCTTATGTTACAGAAAAAAAAAAATACTCTACCCAGAGCAACATGCAGAAAGGATGGAGGTGGGCAGAAGGTGATTTGATCAGCTTTACAATGCTGAAATGGAAGTGAGGGGATACGGAGGCTGATGGAGCGATCACTGAAAAAAATATCCGAGCTTCAAATTAATAAAAAATAAATACAGAGATTATGAAGATTGGTACTCCACTTCCAACCTGATTCTGCAACAGAATTCATTGAAAAGCTGAAGTCTGAGGGCTCAGAGCTGAGGCAGCTTTTGCTAAAGCTCTCTCTACTAGTGCTGCCACAGAGTCCTGCTATCGCTGCAACACACAGGGAGGAAAGAGTGCCAGCCCTCCCCTTTGTTGGGAACCCACTGTGTCAAACCCAGCTCTTGAAATAACAGCAGGAAGGGCCATAAATAACACCGGTATCTTTAAACAATCTGCTTGAGTGGATGGACAATGTGAATCGCCACGGTATTTACTGTCAAACAGTGAGGGTAAAGATGGATTTCAAACATCTGTACTCATCTCCATCCTGCGATTCTGTAATACAGCAACAATTACAGAATACATACACTGTTTTCTTTCAAAAGTCAGAG
>JAHREE010150509.1:0-14529 GCA_033628505.1 Tringa tobata
TCTAGTTTTGGATATTAGAAGGCATTGTTTTTGTGCACTGAAGGCCAAGAATTGTAATGATTTTCCAGTAAGTGTATTCAATGCCCATTCTTCCAGATTTCAAAGACTTCACCTTTGGAACTAGGTGGTATTATGTTGTGCTGAATGAATGGCAGCATATGAAAAGGAAAGGTGTTTAACACTATTTTATAGTGCTGCAAGATTGTTAAATGCATGTCTGAGAACGGAGACCTTGGCCTATTTGATCACAGAGTAACTAGTTGCTGTTTGGGGAAAAAACAGAATCTATGTAACTTTTTTTTTTTAAGAAGGAAGAAACCCAATAAAAGAATACAGTTCATTACAGAACTAAGCTTTTGTTGTAATAATGGCACCTACTGCTTTCTGTATCATATAATTAAAATTTTTTTGGGTTAAAATATTACAGGCTTACCAACCAAGGCTTTAGAGGAAAGGGGAAGAAATTAGCAGTCAGGGTGTGGGGTGGCCGGTGCTGCTGTTGGAGCACAGTCCAGCTCTCCTAGAGGCCCCCCAAAGAGGAATATATGGAAAGGAAGGACAAAGAGAAGAAACGCCATCCGCTTCTGCCACCCATGCTCTGTGCTAAAAGCAAGTGGGCAGCATGTTCCCTCCTTAACCTCTGCTTGCCAAGACTCTTTGAGTTTGTGTCACCAGCGGGCTACCGAGGGCACTGGTTTCAGGAGCACCTTGAGTTGCTGACTTGCGGCAGTGATTTGCAGAGGAAACCATCTCGGTTAGCTAGTTTATGTTTCTTTAAACAAGCCATAAAGAGGGTGGGGTTGAGTGGGAAACGAGAAATCTCCTCTTTCAGGATTTAGCTGATGCTGGTAGCTATGCGCCACCAGAGAGATAAAAATAATCTTGTGACTTTCCTTTGAGGTGTCACCAGTAGATGCTCTCTCATAAAGTCAGGGCTTTCCCCAAGATCGCTGAAGTGTAGGTAAGGAATTTAAATCTGGTAACCAGCGTTCTCCTGGTAAAATAATCTTGGCTTGTCTTGCAACTCTCACAGGTTTCTGTGTATTTCCAGTAAAAGGACTCCTGTGAAGTCAGCTGGTTTAGCTGTGATGCTGGGTTATGTGGCTGCCTGTAGTAACCAGGCCTTCCATTAACCTGCTGGCCCTGTTGAGTTGACCCAGCAACTAATGCACAATCCTCCTATGGTGTCACTGTTTGGAGAATAACGTTGGACAGCAAATCGTCTCTGACTCTTATCAGATGGAATAAATTAGAGTAGCTTAAATTATGCAAATGAAAGAAAATGGCAAATAAAGGGGGTAGGCACAAAGAGGGGATGTATTCTTGGAGTGGGCTTTAAGCATGTGTCCTGCAGGTTGTGAAATATCTAGGAATATTTGGATGAGAAAATACAGATATGAATAGTAGAACATGCAATGAAAAGCCCTTCTAAATATGAGTAGTTCCTAGTATATTGATTTAATACTGTAGCGTGCAAAATGCTGTTTATATAAAAAAAAAAAGTTTCCACAGTAATTGTGGAAATCCATTAGTGTCAGTTTTGAAGAGTGGGTATTAGAATTTCCTTGGCAAATTCTCAGCTGGCTTACATTTGTTTTAAAAGTTAACAGGAAACACTTGTCCCAGGTTTACGGTAGCTAATTCATTAATATTTTGATACTTAATGAATGCAAATTACTTGTTTTCTGCAATGTCCTGATATTTTTCTGTGGTCCTTATGAAAATCAAAGCTTCTAGTTTGTCTCATTACTTCCTTAGTTGAGTCAGTGAATTTGGACTGCTGTTGACTTGAAATACTTGGTTTAGATTTGTGGTTTTTTTTTTTTACTATGCAGTGTCTACTTTAATGAATGCTTCTCTTTTTTATTTTTATTTTTTTTTTAATTTTTCCAAGGCTGCAGTTTAAACTGCATTTATGGTCAAATGAGGCTATGCAAAGAGGCAGTGTTCGTTCAACAGTGTCTCATTCCCCCAAAAATGCCACTGTGGTGCTTCCCACGCTGGAGCCAGGGCTCCGTGTGTGTTTGTGAGACGTGAATTTGCAACCTACAAAGTTTGTGGAAGGTTGCTAACAGTAACTAGTCTTTTCACTAGTCCTTTTTGGAGACTTGCAAGCTTGTTCTTTTCCTTGGGCTGAATACTTCTTCAAAGGGAACATGCACTTTTCTACATGTGGACACATGGGTGGGGAAAACAAGCTCGTCTGAGCTGTTTGGTGCCTGGCTGGTTACTCAAGTCTTCATGATCATTGTGCTAGGAAAAAAAAAAGCCTGCATATATAAGCAGTGTGATTTATAATACAAGGAATTTTGTGGAGCAGTAACTCCTCTCTGCCTTATCATTGGAAGAGCAGAAGCATGGTGCTGCCTGGTGTAGTGGAAGGCCAAGGTGAATGTCTTCTGAGGCTGATGGCCCGTGTTTTGCTTCCCTTTACTCCAGTTCATCCAGTCCTATTTTGGATATGCAGTTAAAAATAGCGTCAAAACAATCTCCCCTAAATCACACCAGAGTGTACAGAAACTGCTCCGTGAATGGTGACAGCCTGCTTTGTGTCTTCTCCACCCCAGCAACTCAAGGTCCTCACCTATCTCCCCATGGTTCCTGGGCAAGGGGCAGTTCTGGGGGGGCTGGCCTGGGGCTTTTTGGGTGCTGGGGTGTTCCTGCTGCTGGGCCTGCCAGCTGTGACCAAACCAGCTGCAGAAGAGCTGAGCTTTGCTTTTTGGCTGAATGCAGCTGATGCCCTCTCTGTTGGAATCTAACCCTTCTAGTCACCTGATTGCAGGGCTTGATGCCATCTTGAGACTTTGCCTCTTCCTTATATTCCCTTGAAGCTCTCTAAGGGGCTCAACCCACACTACAAATACTGCAGTCTGAAAAACCATCTTGTAATGATCTAGTAAATGCAGGCAGGTCCAGATTGTGTCTCATAGATGAGGGAATTCAGGTGCTCTTTGACACAGCCAGTCTTGGGTTTATGCTGCCTCTGTTAGGAAGTGCCTCTTCAGCACACAGTGATGCTGTTAAGTTTCTTTATATTTGTGCACATTTACCCTTCGTATCTTTTCACTCACTGTTGATTCCGTTGGCAGAAAATTGCTGGTGTTTTTGAATCTTCTCCTGACTTAGCTAAGTTAAAGAAAATTTCTAAATTTTAAAATTAATTAGGAGCGAAGAAGCTAATTTCAGTGTTTCATCCATACAGAATAAATTTGATATGTGTAGGCATAATTTATTGTTATACTATATCATTATATTTTTTTTAACTAGAAGCAGTGGCATTCTGTTTTCTTAGTTACCCCTTAGACACATCAGACAAACAATGCAATTTTTCTGTTAATCTAGAGAAGTGTATGATCTTATATTACAAAGCAATAGATCATGTATGACTGTTCCATAAAGCATTCTGAGGTTTTAATGAGAAAAAAGAAAGTTAATTAAGCATGATATTAAATCACGCTGTTTATTCTTCAATTCTATTCAGCTAAAAGGCCGCTATTAAATTTTCATGTTGAAAGTAACTTTTATTAAATTTCTGTGCATGTTCAAGATGGCTATGTAGGATTTAAAAAAAAAAAAAAAGACTGCATGTTCTTCATTCATACTTTCTTGTAGTGTGCGTATAGTTCACCAGGGGGAAGTGCAAAGTTCTGCACCTGGGGAGGAACAATCCCATGCACCAGCATGTACTGTGGGCTGCTCAGCTGGAAGGCAGCTTGGCAGAAAAGGACCTGGTGGACACCAAGTTGAACACGAGCCAGCAATGTGCCCTTGCAGCAGAGTAAGCCAATGGTATCCTGGGCTGCATTGGGCGAAGTATTGCCAGTAGGTCAAAGGAAGTGATCCTTCCCCTCAGCACTGGGGAGGCCACAGCTGGAGTGCTGGGTCCAGATCTGGGCTCCCCAGGAGATGGACATACTGGAGGGAGTCCAGAGGAGATGTGCTAAAATGATAAAGGAACCAGAGCATCTCTTCTGTGAGGAAGGGCTGAGAGAACCGGGATGGCTCAGCCTGGAGAAGAGAAGACTCAGGGGGATCTTATCAATTTGATATTGGGTTTCAGGCCCATTACAACAAAAAAGACATTGAGGGGCTGGAGCGGGTCCAGAGAAGGGCACTGAAGCTCGTGAGGGGTCTGGAGAACAAGTCTTGTGAAGAGAGGCTGAGGGAGCTGGGGGTGTTCAGCCTGGAGAAAAGGAGGCTGAGGGGAGACCTTCTCACTCTCTCCAACTCCCTGAAAAAAAAAAAAAGCCAGGGGGGGTCGGTCTCTTCTCCCAAGTCCCAGGCAATGGGACAAGAGGAAATGGCCTCAAGTTGTTCCAGGGGAGGTTCAGATTGGAGATTAGGGAAAATGTTTCCACGGAAAGGGTTATTGCACATTGGACTGGGCTGCCCAGGGCAGTGGTTGAGGGACCATCCCTGGAGGGATTGAAAAGCCGGGTTGCCATAGTGCTTAGAGACATGGTTTAGTGATGGTTTTGATCAGAGTTGGGTTGATGGTTGGACTAGATAATCTGAAAGGTCCCTTCCAACCTGGACAATTCCATGTAAATACCTGAAGGGCAGGGTTCAAAGAGGATGGAGCCAGGCTCTTTCCAGTGGTACTTCAAGCATGCTGTGATTCTCTGTGCTTGTGGTAGTGTCTAAATGCAGTGGCATTTATTTCAAAGTACTGATGGAATACTAAGTAAATAATGATAAACTGTAAGAGGAATTTGCAACCCAGTCTGAAAAATGGTGTTTTGAATTTGAGAGCTGTGGTTAAAAGCCAAGCAGCAGCAGCAAGTAGCTACGTGGTGTTATACTGTAGATGGGTATAATGGAAAAGCACAAAATTAAAAGGTGGCATCCTACTGTAATACTGTTGTGTGCCATGTGGTATCGTAAAGGACAGTAACATACAGATGTGTGTGTATGTATGTCATGTTTGCTCATTCTGGGGATTTAATTACATAAAAAAAATAATTAGGAACACTGCCTCATTAAAAATAATTGCAAAATGCAGAAGTTCAGAATAACAGATAGATTTGTCACTCTTTAAGAATGAAACTAGTGACAAATAATTAAATTGCCGGTAATAAAGCTGTACAGTGGTTAAAAATAAAAAATCTCACTTTAATTGGGCAGGATTGTACTTTGTGATAATTAGTAAAATATGAGGCATGTTTGTTCTTTCATCCTTTGAGCTGAAAAAGACAGAATGCATACATTGTCTGTATTACCCTATGGGGAGAGCATCAGATACCACAAGGATATCAGCAGCAGAGGGAGAGAATAACTGGAAGGTGCATCTCAGTGCATCAAATTTCATGGCAGTGGTTTTACAGACCCCTTCCTCCACACTTTATTTCCACCGACCTTTGCCATTTACGTTAGTGCTCCTATGTTTAAAGAACTGAATAATTTTTTGATGACAGGATATGAGGCTTTTCGCCTTGAGATCACGAGTTCAAATTCAAATGTAATTGGGAATGGCAAAGTAGTTGCCCTCTGCTCAGCAGCCTGTCTGGCAGCGAGTTGATGCTCCTAGCCTCCAGCCCTGTGGAATTGTGTCCCTGTAGCACATGGCATGGGAGTGACCAAGCTTGCTAGAGGGTAAGAATTGAGTGGGCATCTGGGGCACTTAATTATTTTCCCGACTCCTACAAAGTAGGTTTATTTTTTTTTTTTTGCAAATATGTGGTCAGACAGCAGTCAAACCCTATCGGGGTTGCCTCGGAGTGTTTTCTGTGCCCTGAGTCTTTGTGAAGCTGGGATGTGATGTGGGCACAAGCTCAGAGATCTGTGCATGCTCATTTAATGTAATGTAGAAATGGATGTATTTAAAGGAGGTATGTTTAGGGAGCATTAATTTTTCATGTGGTTTACTTGAACAGAGCTTCTCCAGTGATGTCAACTGTAAAGCTGTCCTGACTCTTATTATTCATAAATAAAATGTCCTGTTCATTATTATTCATAACTTTAAAAAAACCCAGTTGTTTAGATGAGATGAGCTTTTTTCCTTTTAAGTATTAATGAAGTATTAAAGGGTTGCTTTTGCCAACCCTTTTTTGTAACTATTACTTTGTGACCAAAATGTATTCTTGTAAATGCCTCTTACACACCTTTTAATATGATAAAAATATTAATTGGCATGATTGAGACCCACAGGAAAAATTCAGGGTTAAAATCTGCTCTTGGTGCTACAACTACAATCTTAGAAAAAGAGATAAAGCTTTTTAGTGTTATCCTTTTTGTGCCTCTTGCCTGTACTTCAAACTTTTGGGGGTTTTGTTTGGTTGTTTTGTTTTAGTTTATTTTTAAAGCAAGTAGAAAGGTTCAGATGTGGAGCTTCTAGTACATGTAGGGCTATGAACTTTTTTTCTTATTTTTATCATAGCATAACACTGTCGTGTGGTCATTACATATATTACCTGTACAGGGGTTCGCAAGTCTTCAGTTGAGAATTTGATGAATTATTGTGGAATCTTTTAGCTGTTTCATCATTTGATAGATTTGAGGTTATTAATTGTGTTCATTCTTTGGCTTCATAATGCTTCCCACATCTCAATATTGCAAAAAAGCTCCGGCTATCCCTCAGCTCGTCTAGTTACCAACAAAATGTCCTTTTACTATGTTCTCCTGCAAGTTTCAGTTATAGTATTCTGATTAAACACTTGGCAGGATATATATAGCAGGGATGTATTATTGTTGTGTGCTGAATTTTTATTATTTGATTTGCCAGAGCTGAGCCTAGACAGTTTCCAAAATGTGCCTCTTCCAAGGTAAGTCTGCTGCTGTGTCTCAGTTGAATCCTTCTAATTAAATATGATTGTTTCATTACATTAACTAGGTTATTTACGTGAAGGTATTTGATCTTTACAAACTACAAAGACAAAATGCACCAAAATACAAATTTCCAAGTACAGCTATTCCAATAAAAAATCAAGAGTAGTCTGACAATTTGAATTCACCTTTTATTTGGCTTTTCAGTATGTAGTGGGATGTTTTCTGTTTATTTTTCTCACACTTCTCACACCTGTAACATTCTCTAGTAGTAAATTAGGCATCATTTATCTGGATTAAAGTAGGAATACCTTTTATTGCAACAAAGAGAACAGTGAACAAGTTGGAAAAATTACATCTAAAGAAATAGGTTCTTCATCCCTGCAAACACATGATTACTAAGTTGACTGAAGGAAATATTATAAGCATTCACAAAATACTTTGAAAGAATGTTTACTGATAAGTCCAGTCATTCTAGAAGTATTTTGGAATCTGGATGTATTGTAAAGGGTTCAGAATATAACATTTAAAATACTCTGAATTAGACTGTCCAGGAGTGTTACCTGAAGTTCGTCAGCTGTTCCTTATTGTTATGGTTTGAAGAAGCCACAACAATTTATTGTCGTTTAGACAATTATTCTACTACCCAGTGACCTCTCCCCACCTGGAAAGGGGGAATTGGGAAAAACAAGAAAACCAAAGGGTTGAAATGTAAACAGATTTAATAGAATGAGACTAAATAATTAATAATACTAAAGAACCACTATTGATCCCAACAATAATATAAAATATACAAGGATTATACTCAGCCAATTAATACTCATAGTAGGTTTGTTGTGCACTCCCAGCGGGGGATGACAAACATTGGACACTGTGAGTGCTGAGGCTTTGGGAGGAGGGGAAGGACTCGGGGGGCTGGCACCCACAGAGCCTAGCTGGCTATAGAGTCAATATTTTCCCAAAGTCAGATGCTGGACTCTTCTAAAAGTGCAGTTTGCCCAAGCATTAGATAGAAAAGACCTTATTGTCAAGTCAAATTATTGAAAGATAAATTAGTCCTGTGTTGCTCAAACCAGGACACATGTGTAGATTCAGAATATCAAATGTAAAACCTCTGAAATGAAAGAAAAATGCATTGAAGTCATACAGCATGGCATTTGAAAAACAAAGGAAAATCTTCTGGCCAGTGTAAGGAAGACTATGCTCCTATTAGCTCACAATATATCTGCATTTAAAGTATTGAGTAATAAACTTTTTTTTATGTTGCCATTTCAAAAGAGTGTTTACTTTTCAAATGTAAGTGCAGATTTTATTTTTAACTGTATTCAGTTCTTGTGAAGGGCTCCCAAGGGTTGGCATTGCCATTCACAGAGACAGCAAATTGGGACAAAATTTACCAGTCACTTCTCAATTGATATGCTGCAACTACCGCAGCTGTTACGGAAGGAGCTAATGTGAAACTATTCACATTTCTAAGTAGGAAAAGGTTATTGACAGATTGACAGTCTCCTTGAATCAGGATCCTCCTTAATTTCACTGATCACTTTGTTATGCTCCCCCCCTCCCAATCTGCTTGCTTCTTCTTTATTGCCTCCTCTGCCTATCGTTTTAAAACCATCCCATATGTATTTTAACCCTTCCATTTAAAAAAAAAAAAGGGGGGGGGGGAAGATGGACACAGAAGGGACCTTAGGAAATCAGCCTTTTTCTTCTAGTCTTAATTTTTATTCAATAGGTTTTCTTTCTTATATTCTCTATTTCTAGATCTCAGGTCAGAGTCAGCAGCAGCAATCAGAATGTTTAGTTAGTGCCTTTGTTACTGAAAAACAGTACCTAACCCTGGTCTGAAGAACCCAGCCTAAGACCTTATCCGTGTAAAGCAGGTTAGAGGGATGATTTCAGGGTTTTTTTTCAGGCTGGCAATATGCTGGCAATACTTTATGTTTTTGCAATAGTGTTGAAAATGCTGTTGCCTTATACTCAGCTTTTGATCCTTTCCTGGGAGAATTTGTCCTTAAAGCTCTACTGCTCCACCACCGTCTTCATCCTCTGCTCGCACAGTTGATTCTCTCTGCTTAACTCTTCCATCTTGGGTTTGTCCCTTACTGAATTCCCAAGAGATTTCTTTTCAGGTAGTTTACCAATGATCTCTAACATTTCGAATTTCTTCTGTCTACCTTTGTCACCTGCAAATAAAGCATATTCCTTCTTCAGCTTCATTAATTAACACTGACTGGAACACCTTCCAGTGCCACTTGATACGTCTTTCCATTTTGAGTGGACCATTGACAGCCCCTCTTTGTTTACAGGTAGTCAGTTTGCATCTAAATTTTGTTATGTCAAGACTATGCAGTACAGATTAATTGCTTTTTATTTTAATGTTTTTATAAAGGGCCTCTAAATACCTAGCTTGAAAGATTCTCATTAAGGGGCTTTTTTGAAGATCACTGGAAAGCTCAGAGTTTGTTCTTGCTGTAATAAAATTTTGTAAAAACTGCTTTTTCTGGCAAATGCGTTTAATGTAAGTTGCATGAGGGTAGCTGATGAGGTGAGATTTTGCAGTGGGTTTATTGAACTTAAATAGGATGTAGTAAAATAATTAAATCGTTGCCACAATTTCTTTTTCCTGTTAGAAGCAGGGTTGTCTGCTATTAAAATGTGTTCTTTATAAAACTGACTGGCTAATCTGTATCACCCCATTCACTCCAATGGGTGAAATGCTGAATTATTTAGGGAGGTAGTATGGGAGGCCTTACGAACTAAAGTAGTTTTCTCTCCCTGCTTTCCTCACTCCAACAAAAACTCCTCGCTCCCTACATCAGCTTTACCTAGCCTGGTTTGCACCAGCGTTCTCACAGAAAAGATGTAAAATCCTGGAGTTGAATTGGAGTTTTCCTTATAGACTTCACTGAGTGAGCCTGGAAAAATCCGTTGGTCCCACACCTTTTGGAGGTATTTGAATTCCTTACTTCTGTTGATTTCCTTGAGTTAAATGTCTAAATGCCTTCGAGGGGCCCAGCCTGCCAGTGCAGTGTGGATAGTTGAAGTTGTCGTCAGGCAGTGCCCCACTGCCATGGGGGTTCCTGCCACGGCAGGCAGTACTTGTTGGTGATCACATCACCGTGTTTATCTGACTAAAACCTGGCCCCCCAAAACAGCATGAGCATTCCGTGTCTCTTCATCTTCACAGCACCTCTGACTGCATTAAAGAAGGTGGGAGCTGTGGAGTCCTTTAACACCAAAATTAGTAAGAAGAGTGATACTAAACAACAAGTGGGTGCCAAGGTCTCTTGGGTTATGCGTAGTTAACCGAGATGCTGGTTTTTTAATGTACTGTACACTTTGTTTCTTAAATTGTTTCATCAAATTCTAGCCACTTATTTAACTTGTATGTGTTTTTAATACCTCCCAAATGACATCCAATATATCTGTGTATTCTCTATACATTAGAGAATGTAATTTTTACATTTACATCTTTACAAAGATCAGATTTGCTCACAAGATGTGAAGTACGTCCTTTCCACAGAGTTATTTGTGCTTCTTTTTTCTTTCAAAATCTCTTCAGGGGTTTTTGGATAGAGAAGGAGTTACCTTGCCTTAATCTACAACTGGGCTTCAGGATGTTTTTTCTGGGGGGGATAGTCAAGTTTGTGTAATAGTAGAAAACTTGCAATATCAGCCTGGACAGCCTTCCTTCACCATGTTGGTAGCCAAAAAGCAAAAAAAGCCTTCAGTCCTTTTTTTCACTGAGTTGTGTTGACAGTTACCTTCATCGTGTAGATTAAAGACTGAGTGTGCTTAGGTTGCATCCTCACATAACTTATGAAATTTGCATTTGATGCAAACTATTTCAAATCCCTTGAGAGGTCCTACAGAGGCAGCTTTCTTCTGAAGCTGCATTTGTCTCCTGCTGTGAATTAAAGAGCTCTATGGATTCCACTATGAAACAGGTTGAAGACCTGGATGGTTTCTTTGTAGTTCCTTTAACTCAGATTTAGAAAATGGAGTCCTGTGTCTACTGATTTTTCAGATTTTTGTGTCTTGAATACTTGGTTCAGTAATGGCATAGTTTGTAACTTTTGCTGCAAGCCTGTAAGGTTGCCTTTGCAACATATGGTTTCATCCTCTGTCACTGTACTCCTAATTAATATGATGTAATTTTAAAGTACCACCTTTATGGCTAAGAAGACCCAGCAGCAGCAAACACAGATCACTTTGTTTCTGCAGTGTTTATTCAATAATATTTTAGTTAATTATAATTTGGGAAAAGCTAGCTTGCCTGCAAGCGTGATTCTGCTCATCTGTATGATTTAATTAAATTGTTAATTATGTCAGGGTCCTACATGATATTATGCAACCCCACTTGTGTGTAAATGGCCCCTCACAGCTGACACTTTAACACTGATAGCCTCAGGAAATAAAAGTGATTTTCTGTATTTTCAGCAACCTTGGTTTTTTTTTTTTTTTGCTAAGCGCAGAAGCCTGTTTTTTTCCCCTCTTGCTGAAAACGATAGGTGTTTTGCCAGAGACTGCTGTGGGGTGAAGGAAGACAGTTTGAATGAATGTATATAGCCCCAGTTTGGAAATGTGGGGTTACTTTATTTTTTTTTTTTTGAGCTGGTTGCTTGCCAGTTGTGCAGGTACTTGGCTCCTCTTTGTTCTGCCACCTGTGACTGCATTACCTTGTCTTCTTTTCTATTCAGGCTTTATAGTCTTTGATAAATAGCAAGATTTTTCTGTGTCTTTCACTGTAGTGTTTACTTTAATCTTCAACTACAGCAGCATCTGGGTACTCGAGCCTTTAGTCGGTGTAACCTTTCATGCATCCCTGAGATTTTATGATAGCCAGGTAAAACTGGGAGTTTAAGTAGGGTCTAGAGGGCCAGAAGACAAGAAGGGATTTGTCAGACGTCAGGAGCTTTCTATGGTGCAGGTCACTACCTCTGGTGCCCGAGCTGGCAGATGTGTTACTATAATAAGGATGCCGCTCTTTGGTCTTCAGTAGTATTAATAATAATATTCTTTTCAGTAAGGCCCCAAAAGTAGTTTTTACACCACTTTAAACCCATGTATGCATGTACAGAGAAGTTACAGCACAGATTGTTCACGGAATAGCCTGTTTTGCCTGTCTGTGTTTCAGGTCTATTTTTATGCACCGCTTCTTTTCAAGGTCCCGAATAGCACCACTTGCTTGTGCAGTTGCGCATATCCCGAATCTTAGATTTCTAGTGTATCTAAATTTGTACCCTTCCTAATGAAAGCTTTGCAAATAAGCATCCTTTAGAGACCTGGCACATTACGGATGTAAAAGCAAATGAGACACAGCCAACCTCAGAATGTAAAAACTCGTGGTAGAACTTCCTTTGGATTTTTGGCTTGTAGCATTTTTTCCCTTTATATTGCCATATAAAATAATTTAATCTAACTCCCATGATAGTGGGATAATTGGTATTTTGAAAAATAATGTTTGATATTTCAATTTGTTCTGAACTTATTTGTGAGCTATTAAACAACAAAAAGGGACATAGTGTTGTAAAGATTATCAAAGCTGAAAGAATTCCAAAATTGCTTCATTTTAGAGCTTATGCCTGTTTTAGCTGCAGATGTCTTCTCCCCCCTCTGATGAGTAGTCATTTTTATTTTCAGATTTTTAAAGTCTCGTAATTCATCATTGTCTGGGTCAAGCCATATAAAATGTGTTGTACATGGTCCCCTGCTCCCACCAACTGTCTTACTGACATTAGAAAAAGAAAAATCGAAAACCTTTAAGTAATAATAAAAAAACCCGTTTGATTATTTTTGCAAACTGCTGTGCTAAAATCAGTCCAATGTTGCCCAGATGACAATAGATACAGAATTACAATGAGCAAAGCCCCAACTTATGTTGAACATTTACATTAATTTAGAAAACAATATTATTTTAATGCTTTCTAACTCTAGCAACATGGTTTGTTTAAAATCTTTCCCAAAATCACTTTAATGCTAGTTAAGCACTAGTATGGGATCCTTCATGTTTTGTTGTGAATGGAGCAGCACTTGAGCTGTATAAAGTACTCATATTAACGTGGATAGGGAGAAGAAGAATCTAATTTGATGTTACTGGAAAGTTAAGTATTATCAGGGATTTCAGTTGATTCTGAGATCAATAGCTCCAATGCTAATAAAGGGGAATTTATCACACTGTATTTGTTTTCCCTTAAAGACTGTGGGACCACATCAGCAAGGGTAGGGCTACCATCAGCTCAATTTAGAGAAAAAACCAAAACAAAACATTAAATGCAAGTCTGAAGTGAATGTAGGATGGATACACTGGTTTGAATAATAGGTAGCGAATATATATATATTTTTTTTACTTTGCCATGTGTCCTGGTATATACATATATTCAGTGAGAGTGTACTTGTACCCCATCTCTTCAGAAGTGTATGGTACAGGGGAAAAGGTGAGGTAACAAATGAATATGGCAAAGCCAAACGGGGCAGAATTCCCTAGAAGAGGAATGCACTGGGATATTTCACTTTGTTATGGGTGCAGAGGTAAAGAGAGGAGCTGATTTTGTTCATTAAAGTGAAAATGCCTTCCACTAAAGTCCAGTGGTAAGCTGCGTGGGGCAGAAGGGTAGGTCAGGCTCATGAATGGCAAGGCCCTCTATCCTCCGTCAGCGTCCTTCCCTGTGAGCTGGGGAGGAGACCAGCAAGTGAATGAGGTATGTGGTCAGTAAGGTCCGTTGGTCCATCTGCATGATCCACAGCAGCTGCTCAAAATTGAAAGCAGCCTATTTCTAATTTGAGGATCACTTGCGTGCATGGATTTGTATGTACATACGTTATGTCAGGAATTATTCCGTATTGGAGTTGTTGCAGGCATCATGCTGATTTGGGCACTGCTGAGTTAGCTGAATAAGGCTTGTTTGCCAGTAGCGGTCACAACGTGGCAGCCCAAATCTACAACGTACCTTAATTCCTCAACACCAGTGACCACCACTGGAGGAGAGGAATTAAGGACCATGATTTGTCTGGCTGATACCCAGCCACCTAAGTATATTGAATACAAATGTGATTAATTTTCAGTGTCTCCTGAACTGATTTCTTGAAGGGGAAGTTTAAAAAAAACCCAACAAATAAACCAATTCCAAAACTCCCAACCACACTATCCTTTTTACTTTTCTGGCTTTTTTTTTCAGCCATCATAATATAAGGAGGCACATCAAAATTCGAAGAGTACATCTCACATTTGGGGAGCACCTTGCAAAAGGAGATGGGCTCCAGGGCAGTAGCGTTCACTTTTTTTGTCTTAATTCTTGTTTGCTTGTTTTTTGCCTCTGCTGTCCCCATGTGATTTAGGGCTGTGCAGGCAAGGAGCAAGTGTGGAATCACGATGAGACAGCTTTGTGTCCCCCTCCTCTCCTTCCCAAGATTTTTGAACCACTTCTAAGATTCCTGTTACAGAGAGAGTAGCTGCTCTTTATTCTGGGGTACATGGTGTACTTGGGGCTATCTAGCATTAATATACATTATTCAGACTCTATATAATGGCAAGCAACCAACACATACGTAATCGTAAGATCAAAGAGACTTGGAAAACAGTAGAAAAGGATCTGCTTCCTCATTAAATTTTAGAGTTAAGGACACAGGCAGAAGTTGAAATAAACTTTTTTCATTAGGGAAAAAAATTATTGGGGCCACAGGATCTTGACTGCTTGCCAGATACTGCTAGGCTTTAAAGTGCTTGTAGGACTTGTGTTCCGTGTGCTTATTTTATTCATAATG
>JAHREE010150510.1:0-28957 GCA_033628505.1 Tringa tobata
GCACTCGTCCAGATCATTGATAAAGATGTTCAAGAGAACCGGCCCCAACACCGAGCCCTGGGGGACACCACTCGTGACCGGTCACCGACTGGATTTAACTCCATTCACCACCACTCTCTGGGCCTGGCCTTCAGCCAGTTTTTAACCCAGTGGAGAGTCCTCCCATCCAAGCCATGGACAGCCAGTTTCTCCAGGAGGATACTGTGGGAGAATGATTATGGCTTTTATGTACCTCAGAAATCATTCTGTATTTTAATGGTAGAGATTTGAGGCCCGGAGGATTCACTGTGACATTGCGAACACACCCCAGCACAAAAGGATAACAGTGCCACGTGTTCACTCAGTGGTGTGAACTGCTACATTTTCTAGGCAAGACTTTCAAAAAAACACAGTGGCCTAGTCGCACCCTGAAATACTGTCCTGTAGTCTTAACTGGATCACCCCTTTCCTCTCTGTCTGCTACTTTGCAACGTGTTATTGACTGTACAGTGGCTCCTCTGACCCAAGTGAGACCCAAGTCTCACTTTCCTCCAGGAAAAGTGGATTTCAGTTCTACGGCACAGTAGTCTCTGTGTACACAAAAAGCAGCTCAAGAAAGCATAAAGCACTTTGTGCAAGAGGACAGTATCAAGCCCCGACCAGACTAATAGCAGACACGTTGTAGAAATGACAACTAAAGTTTTTACTTTCATTCAGAAGCACACCTAACCACATGCTTGTCTCACAGAAGCTGACGAAGCTTAAACAACTCATTTCTGTGCTATGCCAAATTAATATTTCTATGTAGAGTACTGCAGCTCAAAAATTTTAATGAGGCAATTAAAGACAATTTCTTAGACCATTAGTTTTAAGTATGAAAACCCAAAGCAAGTGATAAGAGACACTAGTTAAAACACACTCATAGGCTTTTTTTAAACTATCTGGGTGTCATAATACCTTGGAATGGATTATTTTCTTGAATATTTTGAAGTATCTAGTTTCAGTACAGCTTTAGACAAAGTACATGGCACAGAGTATTTGAAAATAACATTCTGCTTAAAATCATGGGAAAGAGCATCAGACCCTTGAAAAATTATGAATTAAATCTTTCACCCTTTGACTGTATGGATTCCCTTGAGAAGCAGGATGGTGTACTATAAAATATCTGTAATTTGCCATCATTTTCCATGGATTTTTTTTGCCTGATGTATATCTGTTTTTCTCTGATATTTAATCTTGTTTTGTATCACCTCCTTTCTCATAAATGTTATCTGCAGATAAACTAATATCCTCATGATCTCAACGTCTGAGAAATTTTCTTCCTTCAAATACTTAAATTAAAAACTTGATTTGGAAAACTAACTCAAAACTTGGAAAGCAGAGATTAAACTAAACTTAGACCAGATGTTTGCTTAGCTTATTTATTTTATTTCTGGTTTAGGTTTTGGCCCAATTCTTTGCCAAGGGAACTGAGGGGACAAGGTAGTTTATAAATAAAATTTTTCAGGGCACTAGTACAGAATGACAAGCTGGACTGTGTCAGAGCTTTAAACCATTTGGAGGAATAACAAGGTGGTAAAGCTTGTGATCTGCACAGAGATATTCAACTTCAAAGACTCTTCTGGAGAATGGCAAGCATCCAGACCAAGAGAGAAGACAAATTTCTGCTTTAAGAACTCAGATTCAAACAGAGGGAAAAAGCAATTTGTATTGCTCGCATGCAATTCACCTGTCATCTGTAACCACTCAAGGAGAAGACCTAAGCATCAGAGTGGGCAGTTAAACAAGGCTATGCTGTCAACACAAAGTGGCAGCAAGAAAAAAGCAAGATTTTCACCTATAAAAATGAAATTTAAAATAACACTGGGTATTTAGCACCGATACAAGTCTTTCTTGCTAGTAAGAAGCCAGTACGCTGCCCCTGTCCTGATTAATGCATGTGATTTGTCAAGCCTGTTTCAAAAAGATCAGCACAATATGTAAAGATAAAGGAAAGAAAGACGGGAAGATTTCCAGCAAAGGGAAAAATCAAATGAATAGGCCTATTTAAGCAGGGGGCAGCTAGTGGAGAATTTCAGAGCTATTTGTTGCTTTAAATGTTAAGTCCACCAGCCATCATTACTTACTGCTGTTAGGGTACAGAAAGGGAACACTGCATAAAATTAAAAAATTAATAATAGCTAATATTTAGCTGAAGCATTCCATAAGACAAAGCATTTTTGAGAGGAAAAAAAAAAGTAGGCAGGCTTATAAATATAGAGATCATAACATTCTGAACTATGTCAAACTCCACTCTCTCCTGCCAAGAAGATTACTTCACTATTTTACATAGCAGAATCGAAACTTTTAAACACTTTCCTCTGAAGCATAGTTTACTATCTACTGTCTTGAGATACCACTAGGACCAGATATTTCTGCTATTTTTCCTGATATTTGCAATCTTCTCTGCCAGATACAGAGTATTTATTTCCTGTGAGCACTGATTTGATGGCAAACACTGACCACTGTGTTAAAGGTGCATCTCTCAAATTCACAAGAAAAGAACATCTAGGAATGTATTTCCCAAGACTAAAACAACCTTGAGGAGTCCCTGACATGAACAATGAGCAGTGACTCAGGCTTTTCCAATAGCTTGTTGACTTTCTTTCCACATCACAACAGCAATGACTGGTCTTAACAGGTTTGGGGCTTTTTGGGTTTGTTTTGGGTTTTTTTAACCCCTTCCTTTTTCAGTTTCTTATGACAGTTAACATTTTCACCCACAAAAAGAAATTAGAGGCCTGAAAAAAATCGAATGCTCATTCAAGTAAATATTGCAATTTAGGAATGATAACAACAACAGGGATAAGTCATCCTTAAACATTTTGGGAGGTAAAAAAGAATGTTTGAATTTTTTTTTAATTCATAAAACAGAGAAAACATTTTATTCCGTGATGCTAAAAGCTAAGGCTACACAAAAGAGAGTGAATATTACATTAGCAGGATGCCTCCCAAGTGAGACTGAACAAACACGTGCCTATTAGAGAACATATCATCAGGCAGCAATGCCACCTTATGGAGCAGTGAACTGTTTTTGCAGGGAATCTAACTGCCCTTTCCCTGTGGGAATTCCTGTAATTTCATCCCACAGCTATTCGCTTGTTCACTTTTTGTTATCATCCACGGTCAAAGTATCCGAGGACTTCCTTGTAAAACGGTGAACGCCAGATCATCCAGCATGCAGGATGCTCTGTGTAGAGACAATTAGAAGCTGGGGGCGTGGGGGGGTGGCAGGTTGTGTGTGTTTGACACACAAACCACTACTCGTTTTGGAGAGCTGTGCTAGGAAGGACAAACTGAACACAGTCTCTCCTGCTGTTGCAGCCAAACCACAGAAGCATCATTTACTCCAAAAGGGTCAGCAGAGTGCCCTCTCGTACCATCGTCCCCAAAATACCCTCATATTCTACCTTTCAGTTGTAGTAGAAAGCCAAAGTTTTTAAAAAAATGATTAATAAAATGCCACATTCAGAAAGCCAAAGACATCAAAGTCAGCATCCCAAGGTCTTGCCGTAACAGGAAATGTGTTAGTTAATATTCTCCACTGACCCCAGAAAGTGAATTATGTTCTTCTCCCTCCTACCCTCCATTACAAAATCAGGCCAAAAAAATAATTAAGCTTGTATAAGATAGATTTGCTTCCTGACACTAAATCTTGGGTTTGTGGTAGGTAGGGAGTTATGTAATAATAATAATAATAAGTATAGTAATAATACTCTGCACACTGCCTTCCATCTTCAGCAAACCAAAAGCCGGACTGGGAAAGTCTGATAACTTTATAGTTCTGTTGTGCTACATTTTACTGTACTGAGGATGTGGAAAGTCAACACTCTAGAGATCCTTCAGATTTTTACTGAAACCTATTGTTCTGCAATTACTGCTTATCAAGGTGTTTTATGACCTTGGAGACAACAATCTTTTGCACCACTTACCGTAATCGAGGCCATTTTCTTACTGCTGTAGTAAATAATACACATTTTTCAGTTCACTATTTTTCCTGAATATGAGTTGACATGAGTGACTTATGCAAAAGTTAAACATGTCAAGGGTAAGCACTGAAATGCATACTCAAATCTTCAAGACTTTAGCAAAGCCACAGCAAGCTAAAATTTCTGCATAATAGAGAGGGTATGAAGTGCTGGCAATAGAAGCAGGAAGAAACCCAAAATAACACTTAAAACACAGGCCCTTAACTAAGAATGTCCTTAGTTAAGGATACCAAATAGAGTAATACACCAAAAGGAGAAAAAAATAAGAAAGTTTCCTATGCAGAGGGCTCTGATTCTTCCTACACCTATACTTGTCTTACAGTTTTACTTTTCCACAAAGGCATAGAGAATCCCTGGTGCTCTGGGTTTTGACCGCAGAAATATCAAGCTAAAATATTTCCTCTTCAGGAAAGAAATCATGGATTTGGGCAACTAAGAGTCTCCAGGATGAGAAGTGTTTGTTGGACACTGTGCTCAGCAGCCGTTTACACCGTACAGTACTGGACAGTCAGGCCTCCAATGAACCCAAACTCTTCCAGGCAGCTTGGCTCCAAGTGATTATTGAAGAATGCCAGAGACCTGGAGTCAAACGAACTGGAATATTCTCAGAGGACGGACGAAGCAGTTAAGTGTCCCACCAGATACACGAAAGCACTCAGAGATTCAAGGACACAGCAAAAAAACCCCTGCCTTTGAGAGACAAAGGGGTTGCATTTTCAGTTACAAATATGTAATAGGAAAATCCAAACCAAGGGAGTTTCAGTGATTACGTATACGCTCTCTGGAGCATTCGACAAACGCGATCAATACAATTTCTGTTGCATTAAAAGAAACTAACAAACAAATGCCTGGTCTCAAAGGGTACATGAATTATGACTGCCAGAGCTTCTACTGAGGAGCAGAGGATGAGGAACTTAATTCCTTCTGTAAGCATAGGGTGGTCAGGAAAGCAAATGCCGCAGCAGCGTTATCAATTTAAAAAGCAGTTCTAGGGACTAAAGAGGATTTTGTTTAATGCCAAAGGAATGTCGACTCCTTAGATGTTACAGAGGAACATGTTATAAAGTATACAGAGGTTATTTATAGGCTTAGGAAAAGGGCCAAATATATTTTATATGAGTCCTCAGACGAACAGAAATATTGAGGAAACTGTTAAGGCTGTCACGTATGACAAAAACAGAGGTCAAGTCAAGCAAAAGAGCCCATTTGGGTACCAGGGCAGGGGGAACCCCACACAGGACCTCTTTTGCAGAGGCTGCAAGCAAATCTATTTACTGTGTTTAGCCATCATTAACCATAGATAGCATGATTTAAGAAGTCACTGGGTTTTTTACTTACTCATTCCGACTAGACATCATATACCTCATATACCTCAGCACGTGTTTAAGCAGTTATCAGCCATGTATGGGATTATTTCTATGAATTTAGTATAGCTACCCAGTGAAGCACAGATGGTTACCTGCTGACAATCTCATTCAACAGAAAACAGAGGACAAAATGTTATCAGTAAGAGAGGCCACGGTACCTCAGACCTCAGTTTTATGAAGAGAGAGAAAAACTATAAAACTTTTACGGTTTTGGGGCCTAGGGTCTGCTAACTTTTCCCTGACAATGAATTTTTACAATCAGAAGCAAGCAGCAGTGTCATGGGGCATGTAAAGCAGATACTTCACGGGGAATAGGCAACACCTTTCAGAACTCCCTAAGAGAAGGGAGGCAAGAGGCAAGGACCTGGCTGCTGGGCTCTGGGACAACTCTCCAGGGCAAAATACAACCAGAACACAAAGACTTACTTAACAGCCAAGCTGCATAAAACTACACAGAATAACTAAATGCAGAAAGCCAGAGAAAACTGCTAAGTAGCAGGTTGTTCGTGTACTTTTTAAAGGCTCTATCACATGATTGTTGTTTAGCAATAGTTATTTATGTATCATAATTATGATTATTTTTATTACTAATGTTTTTGAGAGATGATGGAAGGGAGAACAGTACCTTTTAGGCAGTCTCACCACAACCATTTGGAAATGGCTGTTGTTCTGTCCAGAGGCTGCAGCTGCACAAAACCAAAGAGTATAATGTAGATATTGGACAAAGCTGACCTCTGCCAGTAAGTTTGGCTCAGAATGATGATAAAACAACATGAAATAAAATTTTAGGTTGTTCACTTGTGAAACTATGCTTTTTATTTTTCTTTATTTTCCTAGATTGTATACAACTACTCTGGAAAGGACCTGAACTTTCAAAACATTTGCAACACTAGTGGTTTAACAGGGTTTGTCAGGAATATCATGGGAAGAGGCACTCACACAACTCAACTGCTTCTCCTGCTGGATCCAAACTTTATAATCTGAACTTTTGGGAGTGAAAAGAAAACACTTACCGACAATAGGAGAGAAGTTAAAAATACCCACCAGAAGGAAGAACAGGAGATGCAATAACGAGCACGCAGTTAAACAGTCACTTTGAACCAGCAGCTTTCTGGCTTGTCTAAATTTAAAGAGCCACTCACAAGAAGGCCAAGTGAGAAAGAAGACTTGCAAAACCAGAAAAGAAAACCACTAAACCTCACCCAGCCCCTCTAAACGTAGGAGCATTAAAAGCAATCAAAGCAATCGCAACAGAATCCTCTCCTGGGACTGCTCTGTGTCCTGGATAGGAGAGCTTTGCATCAGCATACCTATGGTTAAGCAGCTGGAGCACTTCCAAAGACCACAGCAAACTTCAGACTGACTTTGCAAATAAATAAATAAAGGTCAAGGTTGAAATGTCAGCCACTGCCTCTGGCTGCACACTGATCAGGGTCCCAAGAGACAAGAGATGAAGGAGGCACAGTGCTGTGACACAACTTCACAAATTGGCATGAGTAGGCAGTGTTTCCAAAATAAAGATGCAGGCAGGAGTCCATTACCAGAAGAACTATGAGGGAACAGTTTCAAAAGTGACTTCAGAAGGTAATTCTGTGTCATTTGGACTCCAAAATCCCTTGGAAAATGTTACTTCACATCTGTTTGTTCCTGCAGGGGGGTCTGACAGCACCTCTTCCCAGTGCCATCTGCTTTCAGAGACAGAAATAACATCCACAGTGCCAGCTTTCTGGAGACTACTTCCCTACATAACGGGGCATAAGACTTGCTCAGGTGCTCTCTGCGTGTGCCAGGGCTGTGTTGAGCCTGCTATAATTCCCTCCTAGCTCATGTACCAAGCTGTCCATGCCACAAAAGCAACGTCTTGGGAGAGAAACAAGGTGGTGCGCACCCACATCTCAAGGCTACTGCGGATGCAGGCATGGGTGAAGTCAGACGCTTGAAACCAGGGACCTGAGAAGTCCTCCAAAGTCTCCCTGTGAAAACACCATGCAGCCAGCTATGGTGTGCAGCCAGAGAGAGATGGCCATGCCTTCCTTCTGGTCTGTGCTAGGTCAACTTGGTGGTCTGCCTGTCAGAGGTAGGGCTGTACCTTCACTCTGATCCCCCTCACCATGGCCATTGGAAACCCCTTGGGCTTGCTCATGGAAGTAGGTAGAAAGGAGACAGGGGATGGGGAGGAGTCTTGTATTGGTGTCCATTGCCACAGGTTGGCTGTCTCACCAGGGGCTCTCTCTTTATCACCAGGGAGACATAACACACCTAGAAAGCGTGCTCACAAGCGGTCACACACTTCAGGCATCCATAGCTTTTACCACTGCTGATTTGGTGTTACACAAAATAGCAGCAGCTGTCCCACAACAACAGGATCCTCACTTGCATGACGATCACCATCCTTCGGCCAACGTAGCCAGGGATGAAGCCATGGGGAAAACCTAAATTGGCACAGTTTTGGCTAAGGAAGTCATCCTCATTTCTGTATTAGTTTGGGAAGGGGAACAATCTGGGCCACACTGCCACAGAACAAGAAGAAAAGTCTTGGGCCAAACTATCTTTACAGGCCTCTGGAGACCATTTTTGTTCAGGATTTCAAGGGGCTTGCTGCTCAGGCACAACTATCCGAAGTTTCACTACCACTCTTTCCAGACTTGCAACAGCCCTATGGTCTTGTTCTCCCAACACCTTATAAAACAAAAATGCAGGTTTAAATTCTCTTCTAAGTATCAAGACAAGGATTAGAGCTTTTGAGTGTATTAGAGCATTAAAGACCATTTTCACTATGCAGAGAATTTTGCAATACAGTTCTCATCCTTACACAAAAGGAGCTTCTGACAGGTACTTCTGCAAAGAGGAACCCTCTATTGACTTATCTGAATAAGTCAATTTTGGGATCAAGATCACTTAGTTGTTGAGGCATCTTACGTACATACGTATCGATTTAAAATAGGAATAAAGGACGGGGTGTTTATTTGACGTAAGTCAAAACAGGGCAAGAATACAAACTCTCTTTCTCTTCTACCATTCCAGGACATTCCCATTTCTATAATTGTATTACTGTCATCATTTTAGTTGCTATAAATCCATTACTGTAGTAATGTAGTTACTTGGAATTGAAGTAACCAAGACCGCGAAAGAAAAGGGAAGTGGCAAAGTAATTGTTTAGCACAGGACTCATGTAAAAGATTGCCAACTAATTAGCAGTAGGAAGGATGGAAAGCAACAATTGCCTAGACACTCAATTTGCATGTGTAACAACCCATTGTATGCTGTAACCCCACGATACCATGAAGATGTTTTACACTGCAAATAGTTGAATCAATTCACTTTCTTGTCCCTCTGTTTTACAAATGTATTTGTAAAGGAGATTTTTTAATTACATAATATTGCTTTCCAACAACTTTTAGTTACTCGCTCAAGAGTATATTATACCACAACACAGTACCTACAGAAACAAAACCTTCCTGTTCATCCTTGAGAAACACAGCTTGTGTTATTTCCATGTGGCGCGTACCCATCAGGTAATACTACTGGCCAAAGCAGGCTGTGGTTTGCATGCTACAAAGAAATAAAAAGGAAAACAAAGGAAAAAAAAAAACAAAGAAAAAAAAAGGAAACAAAGAAATAAAAAAGGAAAATCCCTCTCCTTTCTGCTTAAGGGCTCACAGATTGAAGGAATACATCACGAGGCTTCATAGGTAAAGCAATGCACTGAGCAGGAACAGGCCAGTGGCTTTGCAACTGGTCATATCAAGTGAAATTTGAAAGCAAGTATTTCTGAGATTTTTGAAAATTATGATGCATTTCACATGGCTTGCCTAGATTTTACAGGAGCTACCAGGTTATTGCTTCAGTGACTACACATATTGACACTGTCCTCAAAAATCTCCTGGCACCAGTAGTGGTCTTAAAAAGAAGCGGTCTCCAGCAAGCAAAACACAACAGCAAGTGTCACAAGTTTGTCTCAGACAATTCCAAAGACACTTCTAAGCACTATTACCATCAGGAAGTGAACAGGATACCAAACTGCTAAAACTATTAAGGGCACGTCCCCAGAGGAAGAAAGAAATGGAACCTTAAGCCTTCTTAATTATACATTAAAATCAGGGAGCTTTTAGCTGGAGAAAAGATTGAAGCAGGAACAAGCACCTGGCTTATTATTTAGTGATTTCCAAAGCGTGTGCCAGCCATGCTAATAACCAAAAGACAAGAGCCTTGAACGCTGCCACCACAGATCTTAAAAATTAAGGAGACACTCTGTACCTACTAGATAAATATTGAGAAGTCGTTTCCCCAGTCACAGCCAGTATACTCCAATTCCCAGTACGAGCAGTACAGCCACTGAAGTAATTTTGTGATTTAAATGTTAACTAATAGAATTGCACTTTTTTTTTCTTTTATTTATATCATTTTTTGATCTACATCATTGTTAATGGTATAGGAGGAGTTGGTGGGTCCTTGTTGAGGGGAAAAATGAGCAATTTAAATATTAAGAGATGAACGGTCTATTTAATGACTAATGAAAAAAACCAGTCTATTTAATGACTAATGAAAAAAAAGCAGTGATGAAATGCTTTCAGGTAAATTGTGTAACAAATATTTTCTGATCTTTCTCCATGATCTCAAAGGTCTTTTCCAGCCTAAATGATTCTATAAACCTCAGTTTGTCTGCATAGTTCCCATTGAAGCTAATAAGGGCCAGGAGCAGTGCTAAGGAGTCAGTCAAGAAACTAGTTTTATGGAGTATTTGTACCTAATTTGTGCTTCTACATTCCTCCCAGTGTTCAGGCTAGAGAAAAATAGACAAGCCCACAAGTTCATTTCAAACAGCAGCTGAAGTGAGGAGATTAGTCTCTGTTAAACAACTGTGGCATTTACATCACTACTTGTTTATGGTGGCACCTGTGGCCTGATACATGTCACCTAGACCTCCAAGGTCTAGGCTGACTTGGAGACAAATAATGTCAAGGTACTTCTGAATTTCCCATCTCAATTACACAGCTGAAAACTTGAAAAAAAATTACTGAGTTTAATGCCATGCAGCTTAAAATCACCTACCCCTTTAAGAGACAAATACCAATTTTCAGCTCTTTCTGTATGATGCAAACTACGAAATGAAGACAGTGCAGGTTTTATACGCGCAAGAAATGGGATATAACAGAGGCTGTTCCTATCATTCAGAGATGAAATTTCCCAAACGTATGTTTTCACCTCTCTTCCTCCTGTGATCTGGCTATATCTTTCAGGGAATAAGTGTTTGTGTCAAATTCTAAAAACATTCAATCTGGAACACCACCACAGTTATTTTTCGGGATGTTCTCCATACTCAGAAAGCCAGCACCTAGGCTGTGTAATCACCATGACAATATGGCTGTAGTAAAAAAGGGTGTAGTTTAAGGACAGAAGAACAGAGATCATACATTTCTTCTCTCCTTTTTTTTTTTTTTCATTCTGTGAAAAAGCCATAAATGTGTCTTGCATTTGTAACTTCTTGTTTGTACTCAGTTAAGTATCGTGGGGCAAATGTTTTAGTTTTATTGTGCTCCCAAAATGTTCTTAAATTTTTTGAGTACATTAAACACATATTTATCACAACTCTGTAGCCCTGATCAGCACATCTGCTCTCATATCCATGTTTTGGTGCTGCCTGGTGCACGTCATAAAGTTGAACATAAAAAGATGCGTTAGAACTCTGCTTACGAGCCGTTTGCTGCTAGACATTAAAATTCAGAAGCACGGACTATCAAAACTTCCCAGGAGTCTAATATTTCAACTTGTCATTCTCCAGATTTTTACTACTTTAAAAAAAAAAATTAAAAAATCCACAACTTAATTTGCTTGAAAATTACAACGTACCTGACAACCTATTAGCGAATGTCCCTTTTATCAAGAGACCTAATTTTTCCATGTTTTTAAAAAAAAAAATAAAAATCACCAACTATAAAAAGCAGCACCCTGTGTGATGGTTACAGTGAGAGTGCTATTTCCAGAAACTTCCCACTCATTTTGTTTACACGTGAGCCCTCCTGGTGTCTCATGTGGGGAGACTTACAATTAACACGTATTGACCAGTTTCCATTAGGCTTGCTCACAGCGGGCTGAGGCATTAAAAACATGATGGCAGCAGTAAATGGCTTGAATCAAAGGATGAACATAGACCAAGAAGAAAGCAGACACATAAAATAAAAACTAAATATGTACGAAAAGCGGACACAAGTTGTTAATTCAAATAGTCTTCCTTTTGAGGTAACCTAAACCAGAGCTCCGTCAGCAGGATCACACTCCCCCGTTCACTCCTAATCCATAAACTCTCCCAATTTTGCTTTCAACTCACAAAATCCCTGTGTGATCTGCTGCTTCCCATGGGTTGCTCACCTCTGACAGCTTGTGACCCTCAGACAGTTATGGAACTCTCAACCCCCAAGGGTTGGGTGGGTTTTTTTGTTGGGTTGTTAGTTTTCCTCTTCAGAATAATTCCTTTCTACCTAAATTCTTCATCCTTAGGGTACAGCAGAAGACCACAAAGATGGGGGGATCTGATCAACACCTATAAACACTTAAAGGGTGGGTGTCAGGAGGATGGGGCCAGTCTTTTTTCAGTGGTGTCCAGTGACAGAACAAGAGGGAACGGGCACAAACTTGAACATAAGAAGCTCCACCTAACACGAGGAGGAACTTCTTCACTTTGAGGGTGGCAGAGCCCTGGCAGAGGCTGCCCAGAGAGGTTGGTGGAGTCTCCTCTGGAGACATTCAAACCCTGCCTGGACATGTTCCTGTGCAAACTGCTCTGGGTGGACCTGCTTTGGCAGGGGGGTTGGACTAGATGTTCTCCAGAGGTCCTTTCCAACCCCTGTATCATTCTGTGATTCTGTGATTGTTACCGTCACCAAAACAGCAGAGAATTCCAGAAGGAACACAGCTACATAAACCCTCGCCATTTCTCCAAATCCTAGCTCTTCTTCATGTATGTATCACTGTTAATGCTTATGTCCATAACTCGCACCTGCTGCTGCTTCTGAAAGGAAAGGTCTACAAGCCCCACAATTATGTCCCACACTTCCTAAATCTTCCATGTTTGATACACTTCTCCCCCTCCTGCCCCACAAAAACAAAGAAAAGGAAAAATGGTATTGTGTCCATAGGGATAGTCAAGTGCCTGCCAAGTACAAAACATCCATCCTAGGTCCCACATGAAGCAGTGATGGTGGGTCAAACATGTAGTTTGTGGAAAAAAAATACTATCTTGAATGCCTTAGCTCTTCTAACCAAATCCTAACAATTCCAATCACGGTTTCCAGACAAATCAGTTATAGGTTTTTTTGGCTAGCATTACTCCCAGGTATCAGGCCACCTGAAACAAAGCAGAGAATTTACAACACTGAGTTGTGCTCAGTTTCCATAGGCAACACCCAAGGACATTTAAGCACCTTCAGAAATGAGCACATCATCCTGGTAAGGATTCACTCGTGCTCTAGAAATGGAGCAATTTAGCACCTTTATCCCAGATGTGTCCATGCCTGGGCTCCTGGAGCAGCCAGATGGGAGATACTGATGCCCATCCCCTCTGACAGTGATAAACCAGCTCTAAACAAGTGCCCAGGCACAGGACAACAGCAACATTGCCTGGTGCTCCACTTTGTGTAGGACATCTCAGTGGGTGCAATTAGAAGGCACCAACCCGTGCAGCTGCGCAGGAGATGTAAGAGGAAAATTCAGATTGAAGCGTAACTGCCAGAGATGTACTCTGCTCGTGGCACAACTTTAACTACGTTCCTTTAGAAGAGTATGAGTTGTGGTACCTCCAGATTGACCTTGAAACCAAGAGGGTGTCCTCAAGAATTACGTTGAAGATTTAGGTAGTATTTCATAGAATCATCTAGGTTGGAAGAGACCCTTGGGATCATCAAGTCCAACCATCTACCCTACGCTACAAAGTCCTCCCCTACACCATAGCCCTCAGCACCACATCTAATCGTCTCTTAAACACATCCAGGGATGGTGACTCAACCACCTCCCTGGGCAGCCTATTCCAATGCCCGACCACTCTTTCTGTGAAGAATTCTTTCCTAATGTCCAGTCTAAACCTACCCTGTTGGAGCTTGAAGCCATTCCCTCTCGTTTGTGGAAACAAAAGTCAAAGCACCTGATGGTGATTGCAAGAGCTTCAGTCCTTCTGCATTGCAAGAGGAACTAGAACTGGAACTGGTCTTTCAGGGAAAGTTAATACAAATTTGCAGCTAGCCTTTAAAAAGTTCGATATAAGATTAGTAACTTTTGAGCATCCTTCCTGCTTTTGGCAGAAGCAGTCCTCAAAGAAAGAGTCAGCAGGACATTTCCAACTCTTAAGAAAAGGCATCAGGTGAAAGATTTAAAAAAATCAAATACTTTCTTTCTGTCCATTGTGACTGAGTGGAAATGCACAACTTCAGGTGGCCTGGATCTTAAGGAGAGGAACTTTGCCACCATGGCAAGACTTTTTAAATTGCCATTACTGAGAAAAAGCTTAGAGAATACGTGTCAGCCTCAATTTCTAAAGACTGATTAGGAGATTTACACTCATTGAAAAGACTTTTCCATTGCCACAGATTGTACAATACATTTATCAAGGCTAATTTCATTTTGCAGTATTGTTTTGCCTATTTGTGTTTACTAGAACAATAGCAATAACATGACAATTAGCGTCCGAAAGAACCGTAACGCACAATTATTTTTTGAATAATGGAGTCTAGGTCACTTACTAGTCATTTCTGTAATGGAATTTTTATGCATTTCTGACCCCTTTAAAAAAAAAAAAAAAAAAAAAAAAAAAAACAAAGCAAAGAAACCACAAACAAACAAACAACAAACCAAAACTCTAGAGAGTTGTGTACCTGCTCTAAGCATAGACCTTTTTAATCCTTACTGGAAGCTTCATGTACTTACATGAATACAGTTAGATCTGAATTCCTAATTAATTATTTGTAAGGCAATCCATCTTATGTCCCTGTCTTGCCTTTCTGAAGGGCCATAGCCGTATCTTCTGAAATAAACAGTGTTCCAACATACCCTTTGATATTTTCTATGAGGCTTTTTAAAAATAGTGTTGTCAATACCTTGGTTCCCAGAAGAGACTAAAAGGCTAGTCTTGCTTCCCTGACAAACCTAGACAATGAACATCCCAGCATCTGTAAAAGTGTCTCTCCAACCAGGCTTCCTTCCATAATTAACCAGCATAACCTACTGAGCAAGCAAGCAAAACCAACATTTTTTATTTTTTTTAAAATCTCATACTTTGTGTTCTTAATACGTTTTGAAATGAAACCGAAGGGGATGAAGCTATCTTCCCCTGGTATCACTGTCTGACACTCAAACCTTTCTCTTCAAGAGCTGCCTTTTCAGCCCTGTTCCACTCCTGCTGGCATATGGCCCAGTATGTTTTCCAGCTGTAAATCACAGTGAGGAATGATTTTTGACAATGCTGTACCTTTACAGTTAACAATGCAGGGCCAGCTGGTCCTCCAGGGTCTTTAAAGGTTGCAGAAGTTCTCCTGCAGAGGTCAGCTCAACCTTTCATGTTTGCAAAGAGGTAATTTGGTTTCTATGCTCTTTATTCTTTCCACTGAGGACCCCGGGTATGGCAGAGAGGTTTCGGAAAAGGAAAGCATTAACTTTTGTGGTTGCTCTTCAAATTGCCTTGCCTTCTTGCAGAAGGTTGCAGCTGGCTCTGACACGTGGACTGAGTGACAGCTCAGAGCTGTGCTCTTTGTCCCTTGACACAAGAAGAGGGTTGCAAACTGGAGGGTGGCAAGGACGATGCAGACATCACCGAGCAACAGCTCTCTATAAAGGAAGGGACCTGGGGAAAAGATGAGGATCTTTGGTTTGGCCCCTTTGAGAGCATGGATTTCTCTATATTTTAAAGGGGAGCAAAGCGGAAGAATAATTGAGGGAAGGCAAATAGGAAGGAGGAAAAAAAAAAACCACCCAAAAAATCTTGTTAGTACATGATAAAATTGGACAGAGTTTACATAGAATTTTTTAAAAAACACCCTTACGTTTCTTGCAAATGCTTTCAAGACAAGTGCTTTTTTCTTCACAACAAACCTTATAGTCAGGCTGAAAATATTCATGATTATTTAAAAGAAATTACTGGGTTTGTTTTGCCTTTTTTTCCTTTTTTTTTTTAAACTGAAAATGGTATTGTTTCTAAATGAAAACTTTTGACATCTATTCTGGAAAACCAGAAACTGAATGGTGAAGTATTCCAGACTCCTGAGGACACTGCATTTCAGGACATTTTGGTGAAATAATTTAGGGCTCAGTTTAGGGTTTCTTCCCAAAATAGTTTCAGCTCTAGAATTTGGCCAGAAACCCCCACATCTGGGCTCCTTTTTTAGCCTGTGTGCAAAGCTCTTCCAGAGGTTGGCTGGCAGGCTTCTGTCCCACTCTGATAGCGGGTCAAGGTGAGACAAGGGGGAGCTTCTGAACCCAGAAACTCAGTACTGCTTTCAAATTATAAGAGGAAATAATAAATATTGATCTTACTTTATTGAATTTTTGTGCAGAAACACAGCTGAAGATTGTACATACATGGGATCTTATCCTATGTAGGAGAACAGATGATGTTTTAAGGTCCTATTTTTATGACTTTGGAAAGAATACAGCTTTCATTAAAAATGGCAAACTAAGAGACTTTGTTGCTATGGGCCATTCTTTCGTATTTTTTCTTCGCTGTGTTCATTCAGTCTGCAGTTTATACATCTAACAGTGATTTGACAAAGTGCTTTTGAGCTCCCATTATTGAGAATCAATTTTCCTTCAGCATCTAAGTAACTACAGCAACTGAAAATTCTCACTTTGATATCTGCTTAGACACAGCTGTTGCCCTCAAAATTTTTAATCAGGGCAAATTTCAAACTTGGAGTCTGAAAAATACTTTTCTGTTAGGTAGCAGCTTTCACTTATCCTTTCTTAGTCTTTTATCCTTTCTTAATCCTTTCTATTCCCTTTCAAGAAGCATTAGTACAAGATAGTTTTACTGTTTTCTGTAGCAGAGGAAATAGACAACGCTCGTACAGGTGTGAGTATTTGTGGATGAAACAGTGTATTTTCTACATTAAGGTGTCTTTGCAGAAACAGCACAGGATTCCCCAAATCTTTTCACAGCAGCCAGAACAAATAAAACTAATTACATCTTTTGGATGTAGGACATAAAGCAATATGCAACACTTCTGTGTCAAGAAAAAGTTTAGACTGAAACTAGGTACTGCTCCAGTTCATTTTGCTTTAGTATTTCACGTGATTATTATTTTTTGGGGGTTGAAGGACTTCTTCTGGCAAGGTCTGCATGCCCCAGAAAATCAAAACATGAACAAGTTTTAAGGTTTTCTAACCCCTTTCTACCACTGGCTCTCCCTGAGAGATTACGTGCTGCAGAATCTGCTTTCCAATTGCTAATTTCAAAAGACACACTCATTTGAAAACCGAACAGGAGCACCTCATGAGTTGTTTGGCCTCCTGCTCAAAGCCTATAGGATGAAGGCTTTCAGTAATTTTTGCAGCTGACACTGAGAATTAATTTAAACAACTGAAAATTAGATTAAAAAAAAAAAACAACAAAAAAGCAAAATAAGTGAAAGCAGGCAACACATCTGTGAAAACCTCCCTACCTACAGCCCTTCTTTATCAGAACAAGGGGACTTTCCATTACAAGATTTGTCTTTTTTGCATTAATTATTCTGATTCCTGTAAATGTGGCAAGACTGGTAGAAAATCCAGATTACAGTAAACAGTAATTACAGTAAACAGTAATTAATACTTTTGACAAGGTTCAGATAGTGCAGAGCTCCCACATGACTACAGTTGCTTCCCTAACTTCTATCTCTGAAAATGAAAAAGTCTGCCAACAGACTGCATAGCCAGCCCCTGTGTCTAAACTGGTCTTTTCCCCCTGTGTCCTCCTGTAAGAGTGAAGCAGTGTATTTGCTAAAATGCAGTCTTTTACAGAACCTGAAAAAAGGAAAAGACTGGCTGACTGATCAGAGAGAGCAGGTTAATATTTAAGCCTTCCCCAATTTTCCTGTGTGACCTCGTTTAAATGACTACTCAACCTCAGTTTTCCATGAGTTATAAAAAAAAACCCAAAAAACCACGACAATATAAATCTATCCCTACACTCCCTTTTGTATATCTTGCCTGTACATTGTTGTCATTTTAGGTATGTGGAGAGATACAGTCTTAGTTTGCTTCTCTCTGTCGATACCACTAAAGCACAATCACAACAAGAAACCATCAATAACTTTCATCTGGGCTCAGGCATAACACACAAATGGAGCCCTAATATTATAATGCAGATTTAGAAGAAAAAAACATCTCCAAGGAAAAAATGGGGTAGGTGCAGGAGGCAGTGAATGTCATCATCTTATATCTACTCTGTGGCTATCTCTTAGGCACAGGCAAATTTATCAGTTGCCTGAGGCAGGAGACCACCAGAAGCCAAGAAGAAATAATGGGTAATATTAGGTGGTGGTTCCTGCTATGGGAGACAGGAGACCTTGGTAGGGATAAGGATCTCCTGCTCTCCTGTACCTCTGTCTCTCTTAGTTAACATTAAGTGTTCTGTGTGAAACTGCAAACTCTACCACCCCCTGCCCCCCAGTCCAGAATAAAAACGTATCATATTAAAATCTCACTGTACACTGAGGCCAGAAGATGAATACATCAATTTCTGCTTTGACTTCACTGTTCCCCAAAGCCTGAAAACCTGCTTGGGGCAGAACCCCCTCATAATAACTTGGCTGAAGCTTTATCTTCTAAAGATAAGACTCATTATAAGCTGGGTCTTCTCTAAATGGCAGAATTTTTATATTTTACAGCTTTCATCACTCCAAAATTACTATGTAGTAATTTCACATAGTCCAAACCTTCCAGCAAGCTCCACGGCACTGGAGGCAGAAGGAGTCAGAAGTCAAAGCTGGAGGTAAGCTAGTGTAGGGAGCAAGACACCCTGTAGGCAAGGGAAGATCCCAGGGTTGGCTTCCATGAGAGCCACCTGGGCCACTGCACTGTTGCCACCACGGCCACCAACGTGGGTTCTTTTAGTAGCTAACCCAGGGGTAGCGTGCATGAAAGCACCGTACTAATTATTCTCAGCTTTTTCGTACCTTAAATGAAACCTTCACAACTGAAAGAAAGATCCTTGAGATAAAGCTTCACTTGAAATGAGTATGACCCTCAAGCTTTCAAAAATTTACGTTGAATATGCCGTACCCTCACACAGTTTAACACAGATAGTTTGGGCACAGAGTACAGTTTCTCTTTCAACGATGAGGCTACTCATTGTTTCCCTTTTTAACCTGCCAGGCACTTAAACTGTTTGTTTTAGCAAGTCAAGAGAAAAACCACAAAATTTAAAAATACCAGCTCAACAAATCAGATGAATTCTCTAAAATATATTCAGACAGCCTTAACAGGTTCGGAAAGAAAAAAAGCTTTGGGGGGAAAAAAAAAACAACCAACCACCAAAACTGATTTTAGTCCCTGTTTTTCCAATGGAGAAGTCAGTTTCTAACTGCAGAGATGCAAAAATTTAGGGGACAGTTCTAAAGGAGACATCCAGGGATTCAGCAATACCCTTTTGTCAAGGCTAAATCTCCCAGAACCTCCTTCTCAGTGAGGGCATCAGCTAATGTATGCCATAATTTTATACAGACAGCCCCGGAGTCTCGTGTTGCTGAATTATTTATTAGGGAGACTAGTTGTTTGTCAAGGCAGATAATGGGGAAAATGTTCCCTGGGAAAAGAAAGATAATACTCATGCTTTTTGTCTAAAAATGAATCTCACTTTATATATTCAGTAATATTTTTACTCTTTGAAGTTGAAAACATTTAATAGCTGGCCCTAATAGGTTAAAGAACACTTAAAAGTCTAAAAGATCTCAAAAGACGTATTTAAACTGAGGAATACTCTGTTTCAGGAAAGAATGATGTGCTTTTGCAAACTTATCTAAGCGCACTGTTTTACTAAAGAACTACTGATTTTTGATGAAAGAATGTAATGTGCTCATGCCAAAATTTTCAGCTTTTGTTATTGATAGCAATAAAAAGGAAAAAAGGGCAGGTAAGTGAACTTAGTGGCCTCAAAACATAAGGAAAAGAAATTCTAGTAAGGGGTGCTGCTGTTCATGGCCAGGCACCTCTGAAGCAACATACCTCCCCAAGAAATTCCCTTGACAAGGTCTCATCCCTTGCCCCAGGTGGACAGTGAAACCCAGCATCACTTCAGATACGTGCCTTTCACTGTACCACAGAGGGCATCCTGATATTATTGAGGGCAGGATGCCAAATTGCAAAACCCTGCCTAGGCAGGAATTCGTGTGTGCATTGATCAACGCCCGTGGTAACTCCCAGCTTATGAATGTAATTTATCATTTCTTTCTCTAGTGGCCTGATCTGGTTTTGGAGGAAGCCAGTGGAAAAACTCCTGCCAACTTCATTGGCAGCTAAATCAGGTCATAGATGGAAAGATACAGAATTTCTAACAAATTTCAAAAGCTCTGGGAAACAAATAAAGACAAGATTATTTCTGACTGTCAGTTAGAAGAATGAGAAATACCCTTAAAAGTTACCTGTTTAATCAAAACTAAACTTCAAGCTTTAGTACCATATATTATATGATATAGGTGACACATCAGGGATAACTATTAGCTACATAAACTTTTAATTATGGCAAATATATACTAGATCTGGGTCTGCACTGAACAACAGAATTGGCAAGGATATTTTTGGTTTGCTCCTGCCTGTCGATACCACTAAAACTGTCACAACAAGAAACCATCAATAACTTTCATCTGGGCTCGGGCATAACACATAAATGCAGCTCTAATATTATAATGCAGATTTAGAATTAAAAAACATCTCCAAGGAAAAAATGGGGTACATGTGGGAGGCAGTGAATGTCATCATCCTATATCTACTCTATGGCTGTCTCTTAGGCACAGGCAAATTTATCAGTTGCCTGAGGCAGGAGACCACCAGAAGCCAAGAAGAAATAACGGGTAATATTAGGTGGTGGTTCCTGCTACGGGAGACAGGAGACCTTGGTAGGGATAAGGATCTCTGTCTCTCCTATAGGGCAGAAAGTGCAATCCTCTAGATCATAGAATTGTCCACGTTGGAGGGGACCTTTAAGATCATCCAGTCCAACCATCAACCTAACTCTGATCAAAACCATCACTAACCCATGTCTCTAAGCACTATGGCAACCCCTCTTTTAACTACCTCCAGGGATGGGGCCTCAACCACTGCCCTGGGCAGCCCAGTCCAAGGATTAAGAACCCTTTCTGTGGAAACATTTTTCCTAATCTCCAATCTGAACCTCCCCTGGCACAACTTGAGGCCATTTCCTCTTGTCCCATGGCCTGGGACTTGGGAGAAGAGACCGACCCCCCCTGGCTACACCCTCCTTTCAGGGAGTTGGAGAGAGCCAGAAGGTCTCCCCTCAGCCTCCTTTTCTCCAGGATGAACACCCCCAGCTCCCTCAGCCTCTCCTCTCAAGACTTCTTTCTCCAGACCCCTCACCAGCTCCATTGCCCTTCTCTGGACCCACTCCAGCCCCTCAATGTCTTTTTTGTGGGAAGGGGCCCAAAATTGGACACAGTACTGAAGTGGGGCCTCACCAGTGCCCAGGACAGGGGGACCATCACCTCCCGAGTCCTACTCCCCACGCTACTCCTGACACAGGCCAGGATGCTGGTGGCCTTCTTGGCCACCTGGGCACATTCTGGCTCATCTTCAGCCCACAGTCCACCAACACCCCCAGGTCCTTTTCTGCCAGGCAGCTCCAGCCACTCTGCCCCCAGCCTGTAGTGCTGCAGGGGGTTGGTGTGACCCAGGTACAGGACCTGGCACTTGGCCTTGTTGAATCTGATATCCCTCCTTACTTCCCCTACTCCTACCCCATGCTACTGAGAGGCTGCAGCCACCTCTGATGTACCCTTTACCCAGTGGCTAGTAAGTGCCATGTTCAACTGGAAACAAGTCCAAGTACGTGCTGATCTTTAGACTAAAGAGCAGCCTTTGAAAATACACTCATACAATACCTAGAGTGTAATAACTGGAGACAAAGTGTAGCTGTTTAAAAAGGCTATAACAGAACAACCAATTTAGTTATTAATCTATTCTTGGAAATAGAGAAGTATCATCATATCTTATGCTTTCCAGATGACTGCTCTAATCAGACCCTGTAAGTCAGGAAGAACTCAATTTTTCCCTATGATCTTTATATTCTTCATTAAGCTGACAATCACCATGAATTAATCAAGCTTTAATCTGTTCATTCTAGCATAAAAAATATTTCATATAAAAGACTTTCTGTTTTCTCTAGAGTCTCTAATTTGACCATATTAGGCCTTGAGAGATGGGGGAGCTGCACAGAAAGCTCTCTTCTCCCGCTCATGCAAATCCTTCCCCAGCCCGACAGCTGCTTGCTGTGCCATACAGTGTCAAGTTCAGCAAGGTCCTCAATATATGCTTTTCTTCAAGGGAATGAACTGTCTCATTAAAGTCAGTGCCTCACCTTAATCTCAGAGACTGAGAGAATCCCTGCTTGGCTTCTTTCTCATCACCCAGAAATCATAACATCCTGATTTAGGCAAGGAAGTCCCTGACCACGGCCAGGAGGGAGGAGAGAAAGAAATAGGGCAGGTGTAGATCGCTTCTCTCCCTTGTGTAATCTTAGAGCCTCCAGCAATCAGGAATGTAGGGGCTTCCTAAAACAAAGGCTGCATCCAGACCCCCATGTTTAATAGCAACTGATAAAGATGTGAACAGCTCTGCAAGTCCTCTCTTGTACTCGTCACTATAAGCGATAATAAACACGACGTTCTCTAATTCAGCACACCACTTCTAGTATCAACGACACATTTTGATATTTTGGGGCTCAGTTTGCTCCCTTTTGACTGCACTAGCAAAATCTGCAAACATTTGAAAGCAGTAGCTGCTTGGATTTGGAAGCATCTGCACCTTGTCCCTAATATCTGAAACTGAAACTCTGGCAATCATAAGAAGTGTTATGATGAGAGATGTTCCTTCAATTCTTATTTGCCCAAAATAGCAACTCCAATAGTACTGCAACTCTCAAGACTTTCAGAGAAACCTTAAAGACTTTGTGTAGCCTACTAGAGTGAGCTCAATGGACCTGCAAAATCCAGAGCATTTTTCTAAAGTTTTTAGGGAATTACACCGTATAATAAACATGTAGCCAATTTACAGAAGAGCCCTGTCAATACAGGTGCATACGTCAAATTCCTCCCTTCCTACAGCTTGACACCATTTGTGTACACGATGGAGTTAGCACTCAAGGAATTGAAGAAGTGAGGTGTGGATTAAGAGATAAATTGCTTCCAATTATGCTTTCTGTTTTGCCAATAGAGCCAGCTTTTCTTCTCAGGCAGAAATCAAAGGCGTAGTTAAGGGATTGAGTGTGTCTCCCTCAGAGTTATAGCCTACCATGCATATGTTGGGTGAATACCCCATAATGTTCAGCTTGCACAGGCTGCTTTCATTAACCCAGTGTTCCACTTCATTATCTGCCTAAAAATAGCCACGTGATGTAATTGCCAGATTTTTCAAAAGAAAAACACAGAGCAATTCTCATAATTGAGCCAGCCATTTTTCTTGCACTTACCTTTCAGGGCTGTTGGCTCTCTCTGAGCCCAGCCTGTATGAACATTTTTATGAATCAATTTTATAAGGAAACAACCTGAGCATTGTAAGTGGCTCTTCTTTAGGTTTTAGGGGCGTTGACATTTCATTCACCAGCAACCCTGCATGCAAAGCATCACTGAATCACTGGGTGTGTGATTACATCTTTCTACATGCCTTCCTCTAACAGGAAATCAGCGTTCCTTTTACAGCAGAAGAGCCAAAACTATTTCAAACTTAAAGAGTAATTATGATTCGCCCCAAAATCACACAAATAATTAACACAACATCTGATTTCCAGCACCTTCCTGACCTACAGCGTTAACGTAGCCAAAAATCAGGCATTGAGCAAATTAGAAGGGAAGGGGCCTTCCCAAGATCATCTGAAGATATATGTGAAAAATAAAAGTAATTTTCAGCAAGAACCAGATTGTAACAGGCTTGTGGGCAGGCAAACAAGCACATGCATGGGTGGGAGGTAGGGAGTAAGTATGGAAACCCTGCCACTTGTCCTTCACCTTGTACAGCCTGCATGAGGACCTTTTCTCATTCTACTTCCAGTACGCGTGCGGAGGAATTCAGAGGAAGAAGAAAGGAAAGAAAGAGATGTATATCTGCTTTTTATTTTTGAATACAACCGTATTTAGGAGCTTTCATTTGAAGGAGCAAGTACCATCTACACCCTACTTCTTAGAACTTGAGGTAAAACCTATGCAGAAAGATTTTTTTTTTTTTTCAAAACAAAAGCATCATAGCCACTGACCATTTTAAACTATTTACAAAGATACTTTGTGAGCAAGCAGGTAACACAGCTACAGAGACATCCTTGGGCTGGCAGGTTCCATAGAGCAAGAAAAGAAAGGCACAGATGAAGAAAAGACAGACACAGGTCCTTCCTCCCATTTCATTCTTTCCACCAAGGCCACCACCAACTATACTGCATTGTTTAGTTCGTCAGACCTTAATTTGTTTTTTCTGTGTCCTCATTTACACACATCCCCACCCCACAGTCCAATTCAACTTTCACTTTTTGCTTGGGGCTAATTTGAAGATGTTACGCTGAAATAGACAACAATAACCTCCCACAGCATTTCTCTATTTTTTGCTATTTCAATAGCCAAGTTAGTTAGGTAGAAACATGAGCTATGAAAAAAACCCCAAACCATGTATGCAGGTAAATGGACTCTTTACTCTCTCTGTATGTCTGGATTTTACTTCCTTTAGCTTTGCCTGAAGTCAGAGTTGTGCTGTTGGCTGTTTGCTTCATACTCAGAGACCATTTTCCCTTTTAGACAACGGGCCTCATTCAGAGCTCCTGCCATCTTTTTCTATCAGACGAAAAGTAGGAAAAGTGTCTCCAGGCTGGGGAGAAATATAGATTGTATCTATTAACTGTTAGAGCTGAAGTCTAGGTCCATACCACAAGAGTTGCATTTGCTTTTGCAGGGGAGTATTAGACTGCCAATGATCACAAATCACAGAATGATATGGAGTTGGAAGGGACCTCTGGAGATCATCTACTCCAACCCCCCTGCCAAAGCAGGTCCACCCAGAGCAGGGCCCACAGGAACGTGTCCAGGAGGGTTTGGAATGTCTCCAGAGAAGGAGACTCCACCACCTCCCTGGGCAGCCTCTTCCAGGGCTCTGCCACCCTCAAAGGAAAGAAGTTCCTCCTCATGCTTAAAGGGAACTTCTTATGTTCAAGTTTATGGCTGTTCCGTCTTGTCCTGTCCCTGGGCACCACTGAAAAAAGACTGGCCCCATCCTCCTGACACCCACCCTTTAATAAGTATTTATAGGAGTTGATGAGATCCCCCCTCAGTCTTCTCTTCTTTAGACTAAAAAGACCTAAGTAAGTCATTCAGCCTTTCCTCATCAGAGAGATGCTCCTGCCCCCTAATCATCTTTGTAGCCCTCTGCTGTCCCCTCTCCAGCAGTTCCCTGACCTTCTGGAACTGGGGAACCCAGAACTGGACCCAGTGCTCCAGATGGGGCCTCACCATGGCATAGTAGAGGGGGGGATGACCTCCCTCCACCTGCTGGCCCCACTCTTCCTGATGCCCCCCAGGATGCCATTGGTCTTCTTGGCCACAAGGGCACATTGCTGGCTCGTGGTCATCCTGCTGGTCGGATGACAGCTCATGCAGATGAAGTGCTGTTAACAAGCCTGTAAATGCCCACAGTACCCAGTGAAACTGAGCTTCACCTAAAGTAAGCCTCTCACCAGAAAGAGCTACTGTTAAACATACCACCTCTTTTAAGAGTTTGTATTTGTTTGGGAAGGAAATAAATGCATGTTTTCTGGTAAGGAACTGCTACCTTGAACAGCCTCGGGGATTTCTGAGACCTTTTATTTCTGATGGCTTATGTTAGATCTATTTCTCATGTAGCAACGGATTGAAGTTGAGTAAAATCCATCAGCCTTATTCTGCACTATCATACAGCAGCTCTATGCTAAAGCAGCACAGCAATCTCACAGCCAGCACAAAAACTGGGAATTAGGTCCTCTTCATTAAACTCAACTGATACTTCTGATTTTTATTATTATATGGGCTTGTAACTCTGGTGATCCCATTTAGGTGAAAAGCTTTGCTCTCAAAAAGCAGTTTAATCTATATTCTCATACCCAGAAATGTACACAGCAGTTGTTACCTAGTGCAGATTCTCCCACATTTTTATACAGCTAAATCGTTCCCGCTGTAGAACATATTATTCTTCTATTTCCCTCAACCACTCGGTACCCTTTTGTTTTTCCAGTTTTATGTGTAGCTTAAAGACTGTATAAAACTGCTAAAAAGCTGAGGAAAGTGCTTAAGCCTAAGATATTCCCCAAATCAACTTTGATGAAATTAAATATTAAAGCAGCACAGTGAACATATGCCTAAGACCCACCTATACTTCTGTACAGACCAGTACTACAGCCCCAGAACGTGGTTTTCATTTATCTTTTACCATGGGAGATAACAGTTGTGTTACCAATCTGGGATTTCAAATCTCAAAAGCAAATAGTCAATGGGAGAAAACAAGACGTGAAAGAAAAAAAAAAAGGTTATTTAACACACAGTTCACAAAAGTCACTTCAGAAAAACAGTAGAGGGGAAATACTTAGAAAGCCAACCATTAACATTATTTCAAAAAAAACATCCTTACTGGGTTCATGGAAAAACTAGATTACTTCTGATGAAAATTAGCTATATCTCTCACATTTTATTCTTGCAAATATCTCTTCCAGCTTAATGAAAAGAAGAAAGAAACATCAGAATGATAAAATGGGTGGCACCAACTCCCCTCTCCCCTATAACTATTGAAGCAAAGTTCTTATATCCTGGAGATGTTTCATGGACCAAAGTGCATCCTGTTAAAGTGATGATCAACATGAGAAAAAGAGGCTTGAATAGGGACATAAAAAATAGTAATCTTGACTTATTGCCCTGGCTTTGGCAGGGATAGAATTAATTTTCTTCCTAGTAGCTGGTATAGTGCTGTGTTTTGGGTTCAGTCAGTGGGTGTTGAGCAATTGCATTGTGCATCACTTGTTTTGTATGTTCTTTTACCATTGTTATCATTTCCCCTTCCTTTTCTGTCCTATTAAACTGTCTTTAGCTCAACCCCCGAGTTTTACCTTTTTTACCTCCTTCTCTCCCCCATCCCACGGAGGGGGAATTGAGTGAACGTCTGTGTGGTGTTTTGCTGCCTGCCAGTTTAAACCACAACACTTATATTGAAGAACTAAATGCTTTGGAATAGCCTAATTAGTACTTTCTGGTCTCCTCTTACTGTCACAGGCCACTAGGCTATGACAAATATGAAGAGCAGCTATGACATTGCCAAATCATGAGGTTGTTTGGAACCAGCAAAAGCAGGAGAGATGTCAAATTATGCAGATGATGAAAACTTTCAACAAAGTGATTTATTTCAGTTGAGGCTATTTCCAGGAAATTCAAATCAAGACATTTGTTTCCAGGAAATGGAAAGAAATGTAATGGCCCAGCTTTATTTTAAGCTCCGTGCATCTCTCCTCCCCGCCTCCAGAGAGTACTGCATGAGTTTCATTGGTCTCTGAACTAACCCACAACCCACACACCATAAAGAAATAAAATACCAAGTTAATTATGTAGCCCAGAGCCATCTCTTTTTCACAGACCCTTGGCTTCTCAATAAGCTATCAATCTTTTTCTCCAGATGGTGTTGCCTCCCTTCAGTTGCTCCATTGTTTCCTTCGTTATGCAAGCGGTTTCTTGATTTAAATTTGTCAACTGCCCTTCCCCTAAGCATTTTCCTAATTCAAGTAATATTTGGAGTTGTTAAACGTAAAAAAAAAACAACAAACAAAAACACAAACACAAAAACCCCCCCAGAAAAGTCACTCATTAAAAACATTAAATGGAGAATGGAAACATGTATTTTATCTCTATATTGTCCCAGAAGACAGACGTAGAAGAGGTATCAGTAATATACCAAAGGCCAGAAATTTACCTGGAGCAATATGGTTTCACTGTCCCCTCTATCTATCTCTACACCTGCCTGATCTCTGTTGTCAGCATAGTAAATAATAGAGCTATCTTTATTTTCCAGTTTTTACACGTATCTATACATTTTTAATCCTTACATATCCCTGAAACAAGTTATTTTCAAAGGAAACGTCACAATTCGCATTGTTCTCCTAGTAACAGAGGAATATTTTCACTATTCGGGGTAGTTCTCATGAAAGTGCATGGGTACACAAAGAAGAGGTGAACTTTAGAAGATTTATAGTTTTAAATATTAAAAAGAAACCCCTTGAAATACATAGGGTTCTCCAACTTGCATTCAAATTTTCTTAATCTAAAATGCTGGAATGAAATCCTCTCAATATTAAGTTTCTTAAGAAGCCTTTGAGAATCTTGTGGTTCTGCTTGTGGAAGAATTCTCAGGAGGATGGCTCTTAAAATATTGTGTCAATGCTGCCTCTAGTCTTGGCCACACCATACCAAGAACCACAGCCATGTAGAGACCAACAACAGAGGAAGAAAATACCATTTTGAACATTTTACAACTCGAGAAGATATGCAGTTAGATAGAGGGGAAAAGCTGGAGTGAAGAAGTCATGTCTCTATAACTTGCCTATGGAATAGAGAGCTCTAGGAAAACAAAAGCAAAAAATAATGCAAATATTTGCTTCCAGACACGCTTCAGATACTTTTCTCAACATCTGCATTTGTAAAGCTGGATGAATGAATATTTTTTGCTGAGGTTCTCTACTTGAAGTTAAAGGAATGGTAATCATTTCCTTTTTGTTAGTCACTGGGCATAAAATAGTAATATGAAACTCTCTCAAGGTTTTATTATTACTCTACATATCAAGGAATTATAGTTCTTTAAGCAGACTTACTAAATTTACTTATCTTTTCCTGTGTATATGATATATATATAATGCTGCAAGACTGTCAGAAATAGAACTTGGCAGGAAGGTAAAATATTTTACTTTTCAAATGACAGGCTTATGTTATGGTGGTTTTTTTCCAAATGCAGCTCCCATAGTTTGAGGAACATTTCAGTGTGAAATTTTGAGTCCTTGAAATCAGTGGTAAAAGCCTGATTGACTTCTTTTTGGTCAAAAACTCTCTTTTTTTCTTCAAGACCTCTGTCAAACACTTTACCTTCAATGGCTTATAAGTGGCCTCAAATTCACCAATTTAAAACCACTGGTTCAGTCAGGTAAGGTTTTCTCACATCCCAGAAAAAGAGATCCGGGCATTTATGTATCTCATCCCAGCTCGGCCCTATTTCTAGAACTATAGGTCCTTTTTTGAAATGACCATTTATGGTGTTCCAAGTTTTTCAGGGTGCCAGCATCATCTTAATCTTTTCCCAGAAAGCACCTATAATATTTCATGCTGGGACTTATTTTGACAGTCAACGTGTAAC
>JAHREE010150511.1:0-11821 GCA_033628505.1 Tringa tobata
CACATTTGGTCTGTTGTCTTAGCAGAGAAGAAGCTCCTAGGCAACGCACCAGAACACAAACGTAGAAGTCAAGCTGCTCTAGGTTTTTTCTTTGGTTGCCTAAAAAGCTGCTGCTTTTTAATTGTATTTTCAGCTTATTAATATTCCCATCCCTGCTCTAGTTCTGTGCTTTACCTATTCCCTCTCACAGCAGCCATTGTTTGCCCTTCACCACCCCCAGGGCTTGGAGTGCCTCCCTCCCACTGCTCATAACCCAGCTACAGCCTTTGTGCTCCCCAGGTCCCTCAAGCCATGGGGTGCACATTACTGAGCCCGGGTCCTCCTCATGTTGCATCCCCAAACTCACCTTCCCATTGAATCGCTCAACCTCTGGGCCAAACAGAGCACCCCTGAGGTGCACTTTAGGCTTTCTGTACTTCATGATCAGCCCATCCCTTCCTCCTTCTCTACGGCATACTGCATGGTTTCAAAGCACATCTTTTAGTATCTCACACACATGCAATACCACAGCCTCACCGGTGCATCCCAGGTGACTCAAACCATTCCTTAATACCTCCACACATCGTGACAGACACCTTGGGTAAGTGCTGCAACCAGGTCAGGAAACCACCAACAAAGAACCCAAGCAATTTTTGTTTCTGCCATTAATTGGTCCAGTAAAGAGAAAACTTCACAGGAGCTGGTGTGGCTTTTCATATGTAAGGACCATGTGAAAGAAGAGAAAGCAAGCAGGGGACTAAAGGAGGAGACCTAGATATGGAGGATATAGATCTAGATCTAGAACTGACAGAACTATGCAAGTATACGAAGTGTATTGCAGGGTGCGGAGAAGGAGGAATTCATAAAAGAAAAAAGAGAAAACATTACATCCTACATCATTGTTCCCACATTGGCCAGGCCAGCAGTGAAGCTGATGGTGAGCAGATCAGCAGGTAAGGACAACTTTGTGAAACAGAACAGCTAACCATGACAGAGACTGCCACAAGGGCGACTTAAAATAAAAAAGACGTGTGTAAGTTTGATAGCAAATTGATCTCCAAAAAGTCCGAGTTTGGAGCCTTTTCTTACAAAGCTTAGCCACTGTGACACTGCCAGACTTCATTTTTCAGGCCAGCTGAAACAATTTAGTTACTCTCTTCGTTCACCTAAATCACTGCAGTAGATACCGAACTCATTACTGCAAACTTTGTTACCTACGTTAACAAATCACTGACAGTCTGTATCAGTCTGCAAGCCAGTATAAAAACAAGGCAGAACCCCAAAAAAATCTTGGGTAAACAGTGCTTTGTGCCTCTATCAGAAGATGCTGCAAAACACAGTAGCTTTTAATATTTAGCACAAGATTACTCAGATACCAACAACCCCAGCAACGGGACTCGGAACAGAAAGGCACTTATGGACTCAAGTTATTACCCTGAAACCAGATAGTGAAGCATTAGAAAGGCTTTCTGAAACCACAATATTTGTTAAGACAGGGTTGAAACCCAAAAAATCTAGGACTTTCTAACAAGGTATGGGCAGATGGAAGAGCGTCCGTCACCCTTTCTTCATAAAAACCAAACCAAGCAGCAACTGTTATCAGCATCGGTCATGGACAACAGGAGTTTCCAGGGTAAAGAAGCTACTCTCACATCACCTGTCACAGAACAGACACATAAAATAAGTGATTTTCCAGATGGCAGCAATGATATGGTATCTTTGCCATACTCTCCCCACAGAACCCCAGAATCACGTGGGGTTTGAAGGGACCTCTGGAGATCATCTGGTCCAACCCCCTGCCAAAGCAGGTCCACCCAGAGCAGGTTGCACAGGAACGTGTCCAGGCGGGTTTGGAATGTCTCCAGAGAAGGAGACTCCACCACCTCTCTGGGCAGCCTCTTCCAGGGCTCTGCCACCCTCAACGTAGAGAAGTTCCTCCTTGTGTTTAGATGGAACTTCTTATATTCAAGTTTGTGCCCATTCCCTCTTGAATCCCAATTTACTTCTCTTTGCTCCAGTGCTTGGGAGATCTTTGGCTGGGGAGAGACCACTACTGAGGCATCCTTGATCCTTGGGTAAACAAAAATCCCTTTGTTTAAGCATAATAAAGGTTGGGCTAGATGATCTTAAAGGTCCCTTCCAACCTAGACAATTCTATGATTCTATGATAACGATACACATCTGCATGACGATCCGACTCTTCAACCTATCTGTCAAGCTCCTCCATGGGAAGCTGCATCCCACCACCTCAAAGAGCACACTCTGGTTCACACCAGACTGAGACGTGGGGTTGCTCAAAGCCCTGCAGCACAACCTTGCTGCTCCAGCCCTGGCATCTCCCGCTGGGAAAACAGCCCCACACCTACAGGGGGCAGGGCTGGATTAGTAACCAGCTTCACCAATTCAGCTGAGAACAAAAGCCCTCCCTGAGTAACCATCAGGGAAACGATGTGCTATAGAAACCTCACTGTGAGCAATTTGGGAAAAAAAAAATAATTATTACTAAGGTCTTGCGCCACGCGTATCCCACTGCTAGCAGAAAGAGGCCTGAGGAAATAAAAGCCAACTAAGTATGCAGATGAAATCACCTCCATTAGCAGGTTTGAGGCTGCCTTTCAGGGCTGAGGCAGATGTGGAGAACAAAGGGCTAAAACATCTCTTTTACACGCGCTTACAGAATCACAGAAAAATTTAGGCTAGAAGAGAGACACAGGCTGGCTGGGATTTCTCTTGGTCCACCAAGGACACAGCGCTATCTAGGACAGACACTAACAAGCAGAAATAGCATAAACAATGATGTCAAGTCCTATCCATCTTCCAAACTTGCAGAGTACTTTAAAAAAAAATAAAAATAAAATCCACCAATCGAGCCCAATACTGCCTGCCCTAATAGGACACATTATAGCTGCAGAGCCTGTCCAGGCTACTTTGTCACCAGTTGCCACACTAAGAGACAAGAAGAAAGGCAGTCTTTTCCATAGACACTGATGCAAGGCAGCATGAATGCAGTAAGAAAATGGCAAGGGCTTTGCCAGGAGCTTGCCCCATTCAGTGGGCTTGTTCCTGTGGCTCAGCCTTAACTAAGCCAGGCCACCACTACATTCTGAAAGTAGCCAAACCACAAAAAGTTGCAATAAGCCCTTAAAAGCTTCTCCTCTCCTTCTGGCTGTGGTTTCTTTCCTCATACTTGCCTTTCTGCAACTGAGCTGATTGCTAAATTTCCATAAAACGGTGGAAAATGTACTTTCATCAAAAAAAAACAAGCAGAAGGGAGGGTGAATACACCAGGTCACAGCGGCTTAAACGTGCTGTCAGCACTTCAGTCATAAGGAACATCGAAACGTTCAGTGTTTGGTTTGATCTAATTCCTCTGAGAAAGTTTCTGCTCAATCTTAACAAGAAATATTCATTAATGTTTTCGCATGAAAAAAATGAACTAAAATCAGTAAGAGGAAAGCGGGTTCAGATGGTCAGAAACTACTGTTCCACCTGCAGTCAGCAGAAGAAACCGGCTCTCCAGTGTATTAACTGCAGAAATGCCTGGATCCTGAGCCACAGGGAAAACAGCTCTAAAAAAGCTCTTACTTAAAGCAGATTTCTTTTGCAAGAGAGAAAGCAAGCATCCCAGTCTGAGAACAGAGGCACCGTGTCACTTGGGGGCTGCACCAGCCCCTGGAGATATTCTTCAGACCTGCTCGAACTGCATTTCCCAAAGCCATTTCTGGAGGCTTTCTTTGGTTTCAGACACTAAACATGAGCAAAAACTCTCTTTCAAATTAACATTCTGGCTTCAGACCACGTACTAATTTTGCTAAGCCAGTAAAGGACGAGTAGATGAGGGTACAAGAGTTCAGCTGAGCCCTGAGGCCCTGGCAGATCTGCCACCATCTCTTTTCTGCTCCTTCTTGTCCACTGGTAATGGTAGTCATGCCAAGAGAAGGACCCAGAGATGATCTCCATGGGCAGTGGAGCACAAGGCTGATGAAGGACTACTGTGCTCACAGGCTCCTTACCCAACTAGACATATGAAGCAAGGGAAGTCATTAAGAATCATCTACATGAGTTACCTGATGCTCTGCAGCACAGTATTTCCTAGCACCAGTTCTCACATTCTCCTGACTTACATGGGGACGTCTTGAGGGACGTCTCTTCTCTGAATTACCACATTTTTAAAGTGGCTGAGTTCATTAGAGCACTCCCTGGAAAAGGAGCAATGCAAACCCACTAGACACTTGCATGAAAAGCTGCTTAACCGTGAACAAACACATCAAATGCGAAGCAAGGAGAGAAGGTGAGAGACCATGTCAAAAGACATAAAAGCAGAAGAGGGGAGAGGCCACGTTGCGTAATGCTGAAGACAGAAATAGGCCTCTGTTACCTAAATCTATGAGAACTATGAACAGAAAAATCACGTGCTTTAGTATCATGAACTCAGGAAAATATTGAGTCTGGCAGAACAGAACTGTTACCTTTGCATAGGTCAATTTTTCAGTTCAAACAAGTATCAAAAATGCTAAGCACAGCATGGTACAGCGCTCAAGGGTGCTGTCAGGAATTCAGTAATGATGCATTTATGATATTCATTAACTTACCAAAACATAAATATCTTGCACTGTCCCCAATTAATAGATAACTTGTTAGATAGGCAACTAACATTCACCAGAAAGATGTACAATTGACTGAAATCACTAAGAACTTAATTAATACTAAACTGTTGCAGGAGGAAAAGAAGAACAAGTACCATGAAACTGAAAAAAAAGCTCTGTTGCTTCATGAGATAAGTGGGGACCTCTGGAGGGAGCACAGGACTCCAGCAGAGGGTCAGAAATAACACTTCAGTGCCTCCTTGTTGCCTGTCCCTGGAGGAAATGTGGCAGTGGGAAACTGGAGCAGAATGGCAAACGAGGACAGAATAATCTATTTCTCTTCCCCTCATGTTTCAGCTTATCTTTCTTAACCTTAAGAAGCATTGCATTTGTTTTCAATTTGTAGAGACATAGAGGAATCTACACTTTCCAGTCCAAGAATATTTTCTTCCACCAACCTATTCCCCCTGCAAATGCTGAGCCACACCATTCGCTTTAATGACCAGTTACATGAAGTTAGTGAACTGGACAATTACCTTCATAAAAAAACCCAACTAGTCCTTGAGACAATTTCTTACTTAGGTTCGTAAAACTCCAAATAAAAGAAGGAATAAATTGAGGTTAAATCCGCAACGACTGACTTAATAGGAACTTAATAAATAGCTGTCAGTTAGCTGGATCACACAACCTGAGCACACACACACTCATACATCAGACTGAAATGATAGTGAACTCCAAGTACTGCTGTCTTTAGAGGCCATAGTGGTGCAGGGATCTTCTCGTGCACAAATCCCCATTTCTGATACAAATAAAAGCCTGGCTTTGCTCAAGCCTGGTCGAATCTTTGAGCCTTCTGCAGAGAAGGGCACTGTTTCTGACAGAGTCAGCTCTGCTTGGGAGCTGAGACACAGACCAAGAAGTTACCCGTTCCTTTTCTTGTACTTGCTTTATTTAAAAAAACAACAACCACAATTTTGAAGCTTGGTGCTTAAATTCAAGCTATGTGACGAGAAGCAGGAGACTGGGAGCTGCTGATTCCTCATGGCAATGCAAGGAAAAAAAAGGAGATCTTCAATTCAACTGAAAGGCAAAAAACCTCAGAATTTCTTCTGGACAACATTTCCTATAAAACACACTAATCCAGGAGCAAATAAGGGAGGTCACATAACAGGGGCCACCTATTTAGCAGGATTCAACAAGGCTTGAACATTTACGTAGCAGAAATATTCAAAATAATGAAGCAAACGAGAAGGAGGGGACAAAAGAAGAGAGGAGTTCTGGGAACATTATAAAACCTGGTCCTTCAGGGCACAGCTCACTCATTAGGACTGCGACAAACCTTCCTCAGTAAGGCACCAACAGCCCACTCACAACCTCTGCTGTGTTTTTTCTAAAGCATCCCATAATCATCTCCATCAGCAGTGCCAAGGCGATGGCAAGGCAAGCACCACATGGAGGGACATGCACCTGGGATGCGTGCCAGCTGCTCCTGCAACTCCACAAGAGCAGCTACCAACAAAAGCTGGAGATGTTCCTGGGGAGCACCACAGGCAGCGAAACGCTCATCAGAACTTCACCAACAGGTTTGATCCACGAGTGCTATGAGGCACAGCTGTAGTAATCCCCTCTCAACCCTTCCCATACTCTTCCTTACAGAAACCACATCATGCAGCACGGTCCATGCTGCTCTGCCCTCCCCCATCTGTAAAAATAAGCCAAACCTCAAGCTTCAGAATATCGTGCTGCAGCTTGCGCTGGAAGTCGAGGAAGTGGGAGATGGTCAACTTTCCCTTCAGATCTGCCCCAAAGAAGTACGTTGTCAGTGCAGAGTTGAAGCCAGTTTTCAGGGTGTTCCCCGTTGTAGAGCGGTCTCTGTGGCGCATGCCCATGCTGGTTTGGGAGCGAATGATGCTCTGGACCTAAAAATTAAAGGGAAGATGTTAGCACCAAAACCACCACTGGGACTTACACTAGTCCAGTATCAGTATGAAGTACTCCAGGCTCAGGTGAGTCGTTCTCTATTTGCCTTAAGTAATTCTTAAAAGACATGACAATTCAAAAATTTGGCTGAACTTAGGCTTTTTGGGTTTTTTTCAGTCCTCTTTAAAGACAGAAAAGTATAAAATGCCTAAAATGAGTTTTAAGACACAGTTCACCCAGTTTTCAGATGAGCATTTCAACGCTGATCCTGTGTCTGGTCAGCAGAGAGCAGCTTGTTCCCAGGGAAGATGCAGGAGGAGAAAAAGCAGAGGTAACCGCGGGGAAAAAAGCCTACACACGTTTTGGAGCTTCCACTCCCATTTCACACCAACCCCGGTTAGCTCACGTTGCTTTTCCTTTCCCCTTGTGCACAAAACCAAGGGGTTTCCACCCAAGTACACCCCTCCTCCTTGCTGCCTGCTGCTTTCTGCTCCTCCATCCCTGGGGCTGTGCCAGACAGCCGCCTCTTCCTCCTCCCCTGAGCCCTCAGTAGTGCCCTGTACCTTCTCGAAGGCGCCGCTCAACTTGAGTGGGTGCTATGAGACAGGGCAAGGATGTGCAGGACAACCTCCTCCTACCCTCTACAAAATGGCAAATGGTCAAACTGGAAGGATGTGACAGCCTGAAAAATCCAACAGTTTGTTATTTCAAGGGTCCTGTGCTAATTTATGGGAGCAGCTGAACCAAATGCACATTTGTCTCCTCTCTCCATCCCCAAGTATCCCATTACCCCTTCCCACCACCCACTTATTGCTGGGATTTGAGAAGCCAGGCTCATTCTCTGTATAAACTGATCTCTTCCAACAAGGCAGCAGAAGGATTCTCATTAAGGATGAGTGGGAGAAATAAGGGGAAAAAATAGCCACCCAACATGCTGCCCAGCCCTCACCCTTGATGGCACAGGCTTCCTGAAGCTCCAACAAACACTGCAGCTCTGCCTTCAGCCTCTTCCTCCCGCCAAAAAAAAAAAGTTGGGAGGAAGAAAAACAGCTGGCAAGAGCTCCAGCTGTCAAAAGGAGGCCAGAACCTCATTATCATGGTATACAGCGTGTTCAACTTTTTTTCCTAACAAGAGAGCGAGCGCTGGAACAACCCCAAAGGGGATGCTCTGGAGGAGAACGCTGCCTATCGCTGGCTGGGCTCATCTCCCTTGAAACCCTGCCTCAGAACCACAGACAACTGGCTATTCTTCCACTACAAAGAAAACCAGGTCAGGTAAGAGAGGAAAAGAAAAAAAAAAAAAAAAAAGCTGTTTTGTGGTTGTTTTTTTTTTTTCCCTTTGAAATTACGCACTGTGATGCCAGGAAGGATTTTTGCACTGTAAATAGCAAGTCCTTATTTTGCTTTGTGCTCCACTTCAGCTGCAAGCTCTGCATGCACATTTTGGAGACAAATATTTATAAACTGTCTGAAGCGATGCAGTTTGTGACCAGCTTGGAAAACTGCCCCTGTTTCTGCAGAAGCGAGTGTTTATCACACTGCAGGCTGTTTGATACCGCATCTTTTCCAGGGTGTTATTTATAAGGCATCCTACACCCCTCTTCTCTCCCCATCCATAACAAGGATCAGACAGTTTGAAAATCCATCTGTAGGCACTGGAGCCAAAATTATTCGTCTGGTCCCTATTTTGGGGTAATCCTTCTATTACCCAGAAAGGCAGACAAAACCCCTGCAAGGAGTTGTTCTCCAGCCCAAGCAGTGCTGTTGTCCCCCATGGCCCATTGATCGTACAAGGATGTGAAGCAGAGATGCTTCCCCATCTTTTTTATGTATTTTAGCCTAAGTCTTTGTGATCTGTTTCATCTTTTGCACCAGACAAGAAGAAGAAAAAAGAAAAAAAATAATCAATGAAAACATTTAATGGTTTGAGCAAAAATCATGAGTAACAGCGCTTGAGAGTTTACTACTTTTCATCTGACTTTTTAATTAAAACTAGAAGAGTAAACTAATGATTTACATGCTGAAGGATGAAAAGCTGAAGATGATACTGATGAAGGCACCAAACTATTTCACGCTCTGCACTAACCACATGCATCAACTGGGAAAAAAAAAAAAATCTGAGGCTCTTCAGTGAGGCCTGAAGAAATTCAATATTTTCTTATTGGGTAGTTAAAGCCTCCAACTTACTCACATATTACCTAAATTACCACAAATCATTTTCTTCCTTGATGAATATTCTTAAGGCTTGCCAGACATTAACGTGAAAACTGCTGCTGGTTGTCTCCAAAGCTGACGTGTGAAAAAGGAGTAAGAAATTCATTCCCACGTGCTCACAGCCAGCGGGGACTCACAGCTTCTGTGATGACTCTTCTTTCCCTTCTTTTATTCTTCCCATTCTCCCCAAAACACTGTTGCTCTTTTAAGCTGATGCCACCTCTAGTAACACATCCCCCTGGAAAGGTCAGCTCCAGCTGTCCCTGACAGATAAGATGTTTTTGGGACAGATCTGCAAACCCTGCCATCATTCATGCTCTTACTGAGGCATTTCCATAAGGAGTGAAAAACAGTATTTATCCTATAAATTATGGTGTGTGCTACATTATGTACGTGTATAATGTTATATATGTGCCTCCTGCTGAAGCTACACCTTTGCTTTAATTCTGTTTGCAAAGTGCAGCAAATCAGTTAATAGTGGTATCTGCAAAGATACTGTCAGCTTCTTCTCACTTTTCAAAACAGCTCCTCTGTCTCCAAAGCTCTGGAAGATCAGCCTTCACCAAAACAGCTCTGATGGTAACCAGGAATTTTATTCCTTTATACGAAAAGGCAGTGACGCATGTAACAAGCTTAACAAAAAAACGTGCCTCTTCCTAAGGATTTTTATATGACTTAATGCATTTATAACTTCCCTTTGCCTACCAGATGATTTGAAGTAATTTAATTCAGTTTTGTACTTTCATCTTTATAGTGCTTCTGAAAGATCCATCCTCAAGAAACATTCTTTCTTTACATGTCTAAGAAGAAAGCCACACACCACACCTGCATTAGTACTTTCGTTACCAAAGACAGGCTTCTCCTTTGTTTATAAACATATGCTCACCAAAATGTTTTAACCAGAGAGACTCCTTTCCTTTGCCCAGAAGTAGCAGCTTCCACTTGCCCGTTCCATGCACAGCCCTGAGGGACAAAGGGTCACAAAAGTGCCAGGGGCCACATGAATATCAGGTGTGTATCTCCTCTTCCTTGCTCTTTGATAACAGAGGCAAGGAGTCCCCATCCTGGACTGGTGGTTACCCAACTGGAACCAACAGTTCCCTTCTCTGCAAACACATTTACTTTCACAAAGAGCTCACACATGGAGCTTTGCTAATATACAGCAACTTCAGGATGTTTGAGTTTCCAAAGCCTTAAGGGTGTTTTCTACCTAGGGAAGATTTCCACACGCTTCTGCCTGGGGATGTCAGATGTTTTTCCCCCACTGACAGCTAGAGTCTTCAATCTATTCTCACTCTAACACAATCCCAAACAATAGCTTATAGGAGGACCTCACCACTCTCAGCTATGTGGGCTAAGCTCATTAAAAAGCCTCCATCAAACTCCCTGTTGATAAAACATTGAAAGAGACGAGGGAAAGAAACAAATGAAAATACACTCTCAATAAACACATTTTTAAGATTACATTGAAATAAGTGGCTACACTCTTCTTTGAAGCAGACTTACCCTGGTTATTCTCTGAACACAAACTAAATTAAGGAATGCAGTAAAAGCAGTGGAAGAAAGTAGAATCAAAATTAAATGACATCAGATAATTCTTTATCTGCTTTGGAGGTGACATCTTGTAAAGATACCTTGGTGGCAAAGTCACAGAAAATTGGAGTTTATACTTACAGTGGCCTGGTTGAATGAAAAATTGTCTTGAAATATCCAGTTTAAAGAAAAAAACAAACAGACCATAGAAGGAAAAAAATGCAAACCAGCACCAACCACAAATAGAAATTACAATTAACATTGTAGAGGAACGCTGCACTTATGACTAAGATCCCATAGCATTAAAGAAGTCAACCCGTTATTCAACTTGCCTGCTCAAACTCTTCCATGTCCACCTCACCGTCACCATTCAGGTCAAACATCTTAAAGGCGATTTCAAAATTCCTCTGGGGAGCTACATAAAAAAAAGCACAATAAAAACCAAAGAGCAGTTAACGAAGATACGAAAGCCCAATAAAAAAGGCACAAGTTCAGAATTACTTTATCCAAAAGCAATTTTCCATAATTCTTGTAATTTTAAGGACAAAATGCATCTCTTGGGAACCTCTAGCTATGAGCTTCGCGGTGCTCCTTTTACCAAAAGTCTAGGCAAGGACATTGGGAGGAGAAGATGTTTCTTGAGCAAAGTTGATTCCATTTACAGCACAAAAGCAAGACACCATCTGGTATTTCTAATGACAATCAGGAGAAAACAATGCGGCAGCAAGAGCTTCAGCCTGCTCCATGCAGTTTAGCACCAATTTGGCCAGAAGACGTTCCTCCGGGGCTGCCAAGCACTCTCCATGCTTGGAGAGGAGCAGACCCAGACTTCAGGTAATTCTCTTCCAGACTCAACTCCTGTCTCACTAGGCAAATTTAAACAAATCATTACCAACTCTGTCCCAGTCCAGTTATGACACTGAGATAACTCACAAGCTGGAGCACACCCGAGACAGCCTGGTACCTTATTTTTCATTGCGCTTAATCTACGTTGTCACAGTTTATTTAGCCAGAACTCTGCAAAAGCATCACTTCGCAGACACCCATCACAGCAAAACTACCCTCTTTCCCCTTCATCCCACCAAAGAATTTCAGTATGTTTCCATTTTGGGCACTCTAACCCATCACAGCACAGTGCCACGATTTTTTTTCCAAATTAAGCTAATATATGAGAATTTATCTTGCTCTGCTGCTTTCAAATACATGCCACCTACAGGAATTTTGGTGTTTGCTGGGATTCCTAGGGAATCCTCTAGGCTACAATTAGTGCTTAGGTTGTGATCAATTAAAATGTTCAATTAAAACTCAGCCCCCCCCTTTTTTTTTTTTTGTTCTGAAGATGGTTCTTCCCCACCCAAATCTGGCAGCAGGACGTGGATCACTGGTGAGGCTCTTTAACCTCATCTGTTGCAGTCAACTTTTAATATTCCTTGTGGATGCTCAAAAAGTAATGAGTTTCTCCAACCTGTGTTCTGCGTTCAGGCATATCCCAGATGGGAGGGGGAGCGCAAAGAGGAACCACTCAAACAAAAAGAAATTAAGATGGAATTAACTGAACTGGATTTTGTACATCAGTTACAGCTTCAATT
>JAHREE010150512.1:0-20625 GCA_033628505.1 Tringa tobata
TCCAGGTTGCGAGGAGGAGGATTTGTGAGCAGAGAGGATTTTGGTGGTGAGCAGCGAGGAGCTTCCCCGGATGGGAGATCTCGGGCTCCGCGATGGCGCAGCATCGCCACCGGCACCGGGATTCGCTGTTCAGGCACCGTTGCATATGTATGAAGGGGACAAGATGGGCTTTGACACATAAATTAGCACTTGTCAGCTGCTCACGGGCACACTTCCCTGCTGCACCCCACTGTAAATGCCGCCTTCTTTTATGGAGAGGGAAGAGCTACATCACGTTACCTGACAGTCACTGCGGGCAAGAGCGCTCCCCGGGCAGCCAGCAGCCAGGGACTAGTTTACATATCAAACCTCCAGAGGATGAATGCAATAAAATGACACAATAATTAGCAGCCAAGTGGCACTTTCCACTATTGTTTTATCTGGAAATTTGGGAATGACAAAGGACACAGGGCTACACAACAGCCGTGGGCGTTCATTTCATTCCAGCCAGGTGCTTTCTAGCTGTCACCTCCCCCTGGCACAGGTCACCCCGATCCTCCTGCTCAGCACGGCGGGTACCTCATCCCACCTGAAGGGAAAACCCGACCCAGATCTTGGCCTGCCATCGTCGTGGCCCACCTCACCCGTGTCGTCAGCTTCACGTGAACCTGCACCACATACACACACCTCTGCAACAACCCATGAACGCACGGGGCTGGACATCCGCAACAGAAAAAGGACCAGTTCTCTGAACGGCCCTAAAGTCCTTCCAGCAACTACATCTCTGCCACAACCATCTCAAAACGTATCAGAATTAGAGTTTTTTTCCATACTTCAGCCTGCTAGCAGCGTTTCTAGCATGTTGCCTGTGTGCAAACCACCATGAGAATAGCTGAACGCTCTGCTAGCTCAGGGGAAGTTCAATTATTTGTGTCCCTGCAGGACCCAGATGCCCCGAGATCCAACTGGGGTACTCCCAAAGCTCTAAATTCTGCTTAAATTCAGCTCAACCCAAATATCCCCCCCGCCTAGAAAGATGAGAGTGCTTCACTGGATTCACTCAAACTCAAGCCCGGAGTTCATGGAGAAAGAACACCCCCAGCCACCAACCTGGGTGTTGTTGATGAATTACAATAGACACACTGTGAGCTCGGCTGTGGGGCAGAAAAAGATTCTTCTCTTCAAGCACCATCATATACTAATAAACCAAGGCAGGACAGTGGGAACTGCCTGCAGCTGGGAGCCGGGCCGACAGCCTGCTCCAACACAACAAAACCCATGTTCTTAACCTGGAAAGGTTTTTTTCCCCCCTTTTATCCTGGTGTTTTTTAATCGTTCTTCTTATTTTTCTCCCAAGAGGTTCTCAGCCCAACATACAGGATTAAAACCTTTGACCGGGAGTCTGGGGGATCCCAGTAAATATTCTTACCATATTTATCTCCGTCTTCTCCTTTGGCACTGATCCTCCTGCCGAGCACTTGGATGTGTTTCCCGCTTGTCCTGCTGTAGAGCTGATAGAGCCGGAGCTGCTTCCTGCTCACGTCGTCCCTCGCTCGCGTCTGGTTCTCCACGTGTATCCGAAAATCTACATTCTCCTCGGCAGCGAACATCTGAGAGCAGGTGGGGAAGCAGGGGCAGGGGGAGAGAGAGAGGGAGAGAACAGAACAGACCGTGAAACCAAACAAGCACCTTGGGCAGGAAGAGGGCACACCAACCTGCCCAGGGGCACGTGGAGCAAGAGGGCTGGGATTTGGCTGCCCTTCCCTTGACATGGTGGCCTTCCCTTGTGGCCATGGTATCAGGCACTCCACCTGTAATTCTAGCCAGAGCTGGCTCTCGACAGCAAACCAAACATGGGTTTTTACAATCAAACTGTGGAGGGTTTCTTTTTTTGGTGTTTTTTTTTTTGTTGTTGGGTTTTTTGTTTTGGGTTGTTTTTTTTTTTGAGTAAAAACTTCTGCTCAGTCCTGCTTTGATTTAATCCTGGTCAGCCACACTGGCCATAAATTAGTAGCTCCTTTGCACAGGCATAGCCTCTATCCAGGTTACACGGACACGTATGGGAGAAAGGGGATGGACAACTCCATTCCAGAGAATTTGTGCTTCACCTTCAACTGCTGCATTGATTCCCTGGATTAACTGCGGGGAAGAAGTCAAGGGGTATATCTATTTATGCTGACATTAGCAGACTGGACTCTAGCTTCACTCAAGCATAAAATCTACGATAAAAGTGCCAGCTGTACACAGGCACTCTTCAGCCTAACTTTTTTGCCAGCACTGCTTTTCAGTGAAGCCAGCTCACTGGTGACTCTCTATGGATGCATCTCTGTCTGCCTCAGCAGGGCCACAGCTTGGGGAGATGCCCACGAGGGCCAGCAAGAGCCAAACCAGTAGGTCCAGCCACAAGGCCATTATCAGCAGGGGTCTGATTGCTTGAGCCACTTAATCTGTATTTTTCTGGCCAATGGATTAAACTAACCTTAGTTCACTACAGCCTTAACATCTCACCAGAAACTTTCTCTGACGTACCTGCCCTTCTCTGGAGATCTTGCTTCCTATCTTAACTCTTGCCAAGAAACACCGAAACAGGATTCCTGCTTTTGCTTCCGGAGAGTTATCCCACTTTGCCCAAGGCCAAAGGACCAGACAACCCAGACGTTCTCAAGATGCCCTCCCAAAGGGGAGGCTGAGCAGCACGCACCCAAAAACACTTCATGCCCAAACAATATGAAACCCCAGAAATCACTCCACAATCCATCCCTGTGAGCATTTGCACCACAATATCCACGCTGCCCACTCCAAACTCACAGATGGACAATATTTTGGTGGCAGGCTCCCTTCACAGGACAATAAGTCATTCGGAAACCAAAAGCAAAAGATTATGGAGCGGCACACACGTGACACCACCGCACAATAGGCTATATTCAATTTGACCACAACAAAGACCATTCAAAGTCTACTCATTGTTGGTGAGCTCTAATGCCGTGTGCCATTTGTGTAGAAGAGTCAAAATGCACCACAAAATAAGAATCTCATGGGAATTTAACAGTGCCTAAGTTTGGGACCGGCAGAGGAACGCCATTTACTCCTAGCGGGGTTCCCATCTCTCCTCCTAACACACCCCCACTACAGAATGCTTGTCCTCCCAGCCTGCAAGCCACAGCGTTCTGATATACTGGTGTGGGGATGGAGCTGGCAACGCAAATGAAAAAAGGTCAATGAATCCTCGTTCAGGTCCATTCCAGCCTAAAACACGTTAAGAGCAAGTGGCCACAACACACAAAACAGCCCCAACTTCAGCCTCCTGCATATGTCATCTCATACCAGCAAATATTCCGAAGCTGAATACTCCCTGAAAGTCAAAACCTCAGAAGAACTTTTTAGCATTTCCAGTTATCGAGGAGACCCACGGATCTGCAGCAGGAGGAAAACTCCGGGCAGGCAGCGCTGCTTAGCACCAGACCTTCACTAAGCAACCCAAACAAAAACATTATATTCAACACAGTGGCAACAGCAATGAGGTTCACGGGGATGTTGCGGCATCGTCTTCGCTGCCCTTATTAAACTCTGTGATTAAGCTATTTGAATCCCAAATCTTAGGAGAGAAAGCGATTTAACTCCCTTACGTTACTGTCAGAAGTCAGGAGGAGACTGCAGGAGCTAAACAGGCAGAGCAAGAGGTGATTCAGGGCAATGCTGGGTCTAAACAGACACTCAAGGTGACGACAGAGGTGACAGGCAAAAACAACACAATTGCAGCAATATTTCCCACTCTCAGAAACCAGGGCAGCAAGAAGCTGTGACCTGAAGCCATAGATGGGAGAGGAGAAGCAGCCCTGGCACCTGCCAGGAGGGTATCAGGGGATGCTTTGGACATGAATAATATTAATTTCTTTTTTTCTCCCTACATCTCTTCTTACTTTCTTTTCAAACGCTGTTGTTGCAAAGGATGCTAAACTACTAAAAGCAGAGATGCTCGAGTAATGTTGACAGCCTGCCTCGTACCCACAAAAGCAAGGCTATTTGCAGTTAAGATTCTGGCTCCGTCATTTGAAGATTTAAAACAGATTTTAAATCAAGATGACGTCGTTACATTGCTTTCACCACATGTTAATGAATTTCACATTTTTCTAGGAAAAAAAACAAAACAGGTGGGATCTGAAGTGGGGGGAAGGGCAGGTTGCTCTGCTTTCTTAGAAACTTCAAACAGAAAAGGCAACCCGTTTTTCAAAGCGTGTTTTAATTCTCTCTTTTAATTGTCTCTGGAGCAGTCACGCCGCAGAGGGCCCAGCCCGCAGCCGCAGTGCCCGGGTGGACTCTGGAGCACCCCTGGAGCCATCCCACGCTGTGGTCAGCCTTGAACATGCCACAAACCCGTCTGCACATGTTTGTCACAGCTCTCCTGCCCAAGATCAGCTAATTAAGTGTCTCCTCCCTTGGCAAGGAGAGCACAGCTGCAGCCCAGAGGGATGACATCTCCTCCTCCTCCACCAGCCAAGGGCCTGGCTGGCATCACCCACAACTCCAACAACCTTGTCCAAGCCCAGTGGGGACCAGCAGGGGACACCGACCCCGGGAATAAAGTCAGCCCAAGCCTGTATCACTCCATTATTTCTCCAGCAACAGCTCTAACCCAGGGAAAGAAATCCTGGAGGAACGCACTAGAGGTTCTCCTTGCAGCTGACCTGTCTCTTGGTCAAGCAGCTGTGGTCCAGAGCAGCAGTGAAACCACCAGGATTTCGCTGCCTGCTTAAAGATAAGCACGAGCTTAACCACGCTGTTGAAACAGGATGCTCTGCTGGAGCGTGGCCAAGGTGAATTAGCCGTGCCAGCCTGAGCTGCATCTGGCCCGCAGCAGAGACTATCAATACCCTAAAATAAAATTTCATGCAGTGTCGATTTCACGAGATAAAGCCTATTTGATCATCTCTGAAATCCATTCTCACAGTTTCCCTGCCCTAAAAGAGTATACTCCCTCAAGCAGCTAACTTTACTGAGATAAGAAAGTCCATTTATATATACCATAAGAGAGACTTCTCTTTCATAAATCTCAAAAAAATTAGTAACATATGCCTCCTTCGGTAACTGATCGCCAACACTCACTCCAGAAGGTCACCTAAAACCAAGTCCCTCCACCCCCAAATACATTGCCATACCAATCACAAAACACGAAAACGAACGCAGAAATGTCTTTAAGTCCCAGCCCCGCTTGGAAAGGCAAAGGCTTTCACTTCTGTTCACCAAAGTTAAAGGAAGTATTTATTTTTTTTCCTCTTTTTTTTTTTTTTTTTACTATTAATATGTTATTACTGCATATAAAAACATCGTACACAAAATGATCACTTTTCTTGGTGGGGGGCTTTCAATCTGATCACCATATATCCACACTGGAGGTAGCAAAACCTCCAGACTCTGGCTCCAGAGCTCGGCACAACAGGTCCCTGAAACAAACAAACTGCTCCCGACCAGCCACATGCCCCGTGAGATGCTCTCTGGGGACAGGGAAAGGATTTCCTGCATTACTTTATCTCCTCCAGCCTTTTGGTGGGATTTGGGGCTGTAGTGTGGTCTATTCTGCCAATCCACCCGACCGGTGTGGGCCGCTGTCTGTGCAGGACAACTTCAGCATTTCGGGAGAGAGGGTTTCGTACAGCTCCACCTCGTTCTTTGCCAACGATTTATAGTCTGCAAAATCCCAGTCGTTAAACACAAGCATCAAATTTGGCTACAGTTTTATTCTTCCTCTCTTTTTCTTTTGAATCACCTCCTCATCTATTTATTATTTATTTACCACTACCTCTTTCGGTGATAATATACAGCTATAAAGACATCCTAAGAGTACAGCTGGCAACACAGGGCTTTATGCAAGGGAATAAACAGCATTCCTTTAAAAAACAACCATCACCTCAAGCAACTGATGCATCAGAAATGCCTCCCTCCTGAAAAGCAGCAGCTCTCCCTCCTCCCTGTTGCACTCGCCCAATGATTCGAGATAGATACATTCAGTCCCACCTCCTCTCCCAACAGCCCCAGAAACCAGAGACGACATCAGTCTTCAGACAGTCCACACCAGGAGATATTTCAAGTGCTTTTTTGCCAAATGGTTCTCAAGTGGATTTCATTTCAGATGGCTTTACAACGATCTTTCAGCTTATAGAATGACCCTCCTATTTGTTAAATCCCAGATGGAGGGCAAGGGAAAGACCATTTTGCTGATGCAGCTGAAGGTCTCACCATGAAGCAATCCAAGAAACGCTCAAGAGCAGCAAAAGCCTCCAACAGCAGCACTGGGATGTTAGTCCTACACCAGCTCCTACCACATCCCTGCAGACACCGATGCCTTCTTGTGAACGGGAAGCACTCACAGCCCCGCCAAGGTCACCCTCGCAGTGCCAAGCCACGTTTGTGGGATTTGTCTTTCCATCCATCCAACCAGCCCCTGCGCACTTCCAGTCTTCTATTGTGAGCTCTCCAGTAATTGTTCATGTCATAAAGCATTACAGCATGAGATGTCTGAGGCCCACGGCATGGCCAAGTTAGCTGGGAGCTGGACTTCAGAATTTCCTGGGTTTTTTTTGCTTTTTATCCTTCGGAGCCTCCAAGCCTCGTCAGAGAGCAAACCATATGTCATTCCCCAAACCGAAGGAGGAATACAAAATCCCTCTCGCTAAGGGCCGTACCGATTGCAAAAGATAAACAAATCAAGCTATTCAAAGCCCTTTCAAACCCCATCTGATAAGCAGGAAATACTTATTACCTTTCAGCCATCAAATCAACCTAATATTAATGATTTTCTCCGTGACCTTCGAAACACATGAAAGTTAACTCGATAAGGTCAACAAGAGGATATCCAAGACAGATCTCTCTCAAGTCCGCAAAGGCAAGTAACAAACCACTTTGCTTCCATGACTTTGGCAACATTCCTCTATGCCAATTACAGCAGGATTTGCTGGCTCACCATGACAGCCGTCCTCGACGTGCAGGCGAAACACAATGCACCCCTTATTTGCTGCTTTTTCCTCCTCTTCACTGCAAAGTCAATCCAGCACCAGGATACTGGTACCTCTGGGTTACAGAGCCCAGCTCGAAGCCAGGCAGGAGTGGATGTGTGCCACTTTGGGCTTAGAAACCCATCTGGAAATTCACCTACCACAAAGTGGGTCCATATTCAGGTGCACAGCAGGACCCCGGAGCGAAGGGAGAGGGCACTGCAGCATGAATCTCTGTGCATCCAACGGAGAGAGGCTACGGAGGGACACTGCAGAACTGCATGAGCGTCACTAAGCCTTTCAAAACAACAGAACTTCTCCCCTTGGTTTGGTGTTTGCTTCCTCCTGCCATCCACAGAAAAATATTTTCTCCTTGAGAAATAAATTGAGTCTTGGATGGTGACGGTGTACCCTCCAGGAGGCTCCCTGAGAAAGGCCAACGCAGTGCACCATGGAAACAATTGTTCAAAATGATGTAGACGTTAGATACCCAAACTCCACAAAAGACTCCACCAATGGCAGCTACAGAGTATTTCACTCGAAATGCTTTTTGATATTTATTTTTTTTTGGTGGGGAAAAAAAATAAATTTCATCAGACAAGCATGAATGTCCTACTTAAAACCCAGATTGCAAAAGATCTCACCCCACACGAGTTGTACCACTCTATAGCCTGCTCATAAATCGAGTCACAAACCATCTTCTGTCTTTGCTTCCTTAGGCGGCGGTTTCAGAAACACTGCCCTAACATTCTCTGCCTTAATCTTCTACCTTGTATATTTACACCCACTTTACATCTTTCTGTTCCTGTACCAACAGTGTCCTTCAGCTTGAATAATGCTTTCCCCCCACTTCTCGCAATGCGTTCAGGCTATTCCCTTTCTCCACTCCCTTCCCAATCTCCATTCCACCATGCTGGGAAAGGAAGAAAGCCAAGCACCAGCTCACCTTCACCTCCCCTCATGGCAGAGGAGCTCCTGCCTGCACCGAGGACAGGTGCTGAGTTCTCTCTCGGCACGGGGACATGCATGCAGGAGACATCAGGCCACCACATGGAGAAACTCTGAGCTCTCCCCACTCCTGCACAGATATGCTCAGAAACCGAGCCCCTCGTTTCCTTGACTCGAATGCTTTCAAGTTGCTGCAGTATGTGAAATTCAATGATGCTTGCTCTCTGTTTAATGCACTCCAAGAGAAGCACACGTAGGGATGGAGCTGGAAAGGAGAAGGAAATGGGATGATGAGGGGGTCGAGCCTGCCTGTCCCTTTGGATTTCAGAAATGTTAAACAAGACCCAAAGAGAAGACGTTTCCAGGGCTTGGAAGAGGGGACATACAGCTCAGCGAGGTGACACATACTTGGATCCAAAAGCTGCTCTGCAAGCAGAGCCTCCTTTTCTCCGGAGAGCTGCCTGCTGCATTCAGAGAGGCCATGCATTAAATCTCCTCGGGCAGCATCAGACCTTCCTTCTCTCCGAAACACCCACCCCCCGAGAAATGGGGCTCTTGCTCAGCTAAACTCCCCAGCATCTTCCCGGGATCCCACCAGCTCTCCGAGCCATGCACCACTGCTATCCTGCTCCCCCAAAGCAACGTGTCCATCAGACAGCAATGTTACAGAGCCTGGTATGAAACCACGAGGAAAGCGGGAGGGAGTGCCAAAAAACTGGAACCTGAGAAAGTTTGAGGAAACTAATGTTTTACGGCCCATCAGTCAGTATTTGGCCATTTTCTAGAGAAAGATGATGCCGCCTTCAAGAAAACCAAATTTCTGCTTTGGATGATGGAGCGAGCCTTCGCCAGAACGGTGAAAACACACCATTTGTGAGATGGTGACATTATAAACTTGTTCCACCCTTGGGAATGGCTCAGTCTGGGGAAAAGCAGGGTTTCAGCCTTGATTAATGATTTTTGAAACCCCAGCCAGACTCATGTGCAAGGCGAGGAAGGGAAGGGACCTCCAGCCAGCTCTGCCCACCAGTACAAAACCCAGCACGAGGGAGCTGCTAAGGGGCTCCAGCATCCCCATCCTCCACATCTCCACCTGCATCTCCACTCTCTCCAAGCCTGAACCAGGTCACTGGCTGCATCCCCCAGGTCATCATAGAACCACAGAATGGTTAGAGTTGGAAGGGACCTCAAAGACCATCCAGTGCCACCCCCTGCCCTGGGCAGGGACACCTCCCACCACACCAGGTTGCTCCAAGCCCCCTCCAACCTGGCCTTGAACCCCTCCAGGGATGGGGCAGCCACAGCTTCTCTGGGCAACCTGGGCCAGGCTCTCACCACCCTCAGAGTGAAAAATTTCATCCTGGTATCTAACCTAAATCTCCCCTCTTCCAGCTTGAAGCCATTACCCCTTGTACTGTCACCACATGTCCTTGTAAAAAGTTCCTTCCCAGTTTTCTTGTAGGTCCCCTTCAGATAATGGAAACCTCTTATGAGGTCTCCCCAGAGCCTTCTCTTCTCCAAGCTGAACACCCCCAACTCTGTCAGCCTGTCCTCACAGCAGAGGGGCTCTGATCGTTAATAGAATTAATGTGAGCAACAGCAGCTCAGCAGCCTGCAAGGGGGAGCCCACCCCTCCAGTGTCCACCTTCCCCCCTCGTAGGAGCCTGTGTCCTGCCGTGGTGCAGCAGCACCCAAGGGGCCAAGACCAGCCACCTCCCAGCACCAAAAGGCACCTCTTTCCCAGTGGGACCAGTTCCTGCTACCTGTGCTAGCCAAAGCAAACCAGACCCGGGCATCTCAGCTGCAGGGATGCCTGCAGGATGACACTGCCTCTTGCCACGAGCTTTTGACAGTTTTGATTCTCCAGAAATACAACTCAGACCTTAATTCTTTTTCTTATTTTTCTCCAGTTGTGATATATATTTTAAAAAAAAAATAGTCAGGGCTGGTATTTTGCTACAACTATCAATCAGGCAAGGAGCGAGCAGGGCTTTTTTTTTCTTCCTTTCTTTCTTTGTCTTTCTTTCTTTTTAATGCTTGTTATATCTCTGCTACATACTTCCTCTCCACACAGAAATATCCCTTCAAAGCTTGATATTATTGAGCAGCTTTCAACCATGCCCAGCAGAGCCATGTATTCTCTGCATTTGTCTGGCCTTTGTTTCTAGGAATGAAATACCAATGGCTGAACAGTGTGACTTCATTTCACTCCTTCATTCCAATACTTGTTCTATTTCTATCCCACTGGGTCAAACTCACCTATTGTGAGACCTCACCGATTTCAATTACATCAGGGATTAATTTGTTCCATTGCGTTGAAGCTGTTAATACAATCCTGGCTGGCTCTAGATGAGAAAAGGCACGGTGGAGACCTCCCTCGCAGGCAGTGTGTTTAACAGCGGTCTTGATCTTCAGTTTTGTTCAGTGGTGGGTTTTTTTTTTTTTCCCCCCCTTCCCTTTGTGCCCCTTTGCCCCTCTTTTCACAATCTTCCCCTTCCTTTCTAAATTGCCCTTATCAGAACTGGGTGGTCCTTCTGACTTCCTCTGCGACTGGCAAAACGTTGCCTCTTCCAAAGCCGCTGCCCAGGGCGTGCGAGGGAGGTCGGCGCTGGACCCGAAGGCTCCTGACACCACGCAGACGTGTCCCCTCCAGCTTTGGCACCTCTTCTCCCCCAGGATGATTTCCAAGAGTCACTGCAGGTCCCCGTGCACCCAGTTGGATCTCAGTTCTGCACCTCTGACCACGGACCAACCCTCAATCCACCAAGGTGTCCAGGGAAAAACTCGAGGGGATCCACCGTGTAGCAGATGGACACACCAAAACGCACATTTGTCAAGTAACTCTGGTTATCCTTTCTGGGGTTACCAAACTGGGACACATGATCATGACAGAGCTTTAAAATGTCCAGCCCTGTGGACTCATAAGACATCTGTGACACCTAAGGCGCTTTCAGCAATCCTGACTCCAGGTTGTCACTTATCCACATGATTTTGTCTCAGGAAGACTTAGGGCCCACATGGGTGCAAAGCAGTTTAGCTTTCCTTGAGTGCTACAACTCTTTCCTGCTGCTTTTCCATTTTAAAAAATCCAACTGTATCTTAGTGAAAATACATTTTTAGGAAATAGTGTGATGATTCCAGAATAGTAAAAATAGCAGTTTCAAAAAGATAAGTAGGTGAAAAAAATAGAGGACATTAAAAAAAAACCAAACAAACAGCCCAACAAACAGATTCCTCCCTTGCATATTGAAATACATTAAATTTCCACAGTGGTTGCATGAGCCACCTGCTCAGGTCTCATCCCCTTTGTGCCACGTATTCCTTGAAGAGCACTGCCTTGTAACTACACAGCCTGGACCTGGGCAGCATACGATCATGGCAACCCAAACCTTGGTGCCATCAGAAACCCTTGCACCTGCCCAGGACCATGACCTCACTGGACCTACATTGCTCTGGACACATCCTACCACGCAGATCAACCCACTCTGAGACACACAACCCACCAAGAGAAGACAGGAACCGCTCTGGAGGACGCGTTACACTACACCAGCCTTCACAACAGTCCTGATCTGCAAAAATCACTGCTGACACAAGCCTAAGCTTTCCAAAATATTCCCTTTTACTGTCGAAATCTCCTACTGTGGTTTCTCCCCCTATGGTTTTGCTGGGGAAGAGTTAAGCTCCCATCGTTGCCACTTTGCCACAGCCATTTTCAACACCATCAAGTTCAACGAGGGCAAAACAAACCCCAAAACAACTTCCCCCTGCCTTCCCACCATGCCTCCCCAAAGGGTGCACTCTGCTCAGGGGGAAGCTTCAATATTCATTAATTCCCCGAACCAGTGGCAAGGTCCTTCAGGCTTCACAAGGGCCATGCATGACCCAGGGTCCCTGCATGGCTCTGTGCCACTGCCACCACTAGCACCAGGACAGAAATGTCTTTCAGAAGTAGTTTCGTGGTTGTGTCCCTCCTCACAGCATGGGTGTCACGGCAAAGAAAACTGCAGCAAGGCTTTGTAGAACAGTTCCAACCCACCTCGGTGAGACCATGGATCCACAAAGCCAGCAGTTGGATTCGGGGAGGGTGACATGCTACAACCACCTTCACTACCTTAATGAAAAAAAACCACAACAGTTTATTTTCTTTGTGGAGAAAATACTCCTGCTGAAATAAACTGCCCTGATATGCAGGAATTTAAGCCATTCAAACCAACGAAAGGAGTTGTCTGTTAGTGTTTTTGAGCAGTGGAAACAGGAATTCAGGAAACAAAACCTTGAGAGGAAACCATAAGGTCTCTCCAGCCCAAAACACACCAAAAGCAAACCAAACCCACTCCCCGAGAAGGCAGCAGAGCAGTAACGCATCTCTGAGCAGACATCACTCGCACACCAAGCCGGTCCCTTGTGAAGCAGAACCAACAGCAGCAACCAACCTTCTCCCCAACAACTTAAAAGCCTTTACCCAAAGCACAGGGAGCTCTGCAATGGTGAGATACAAGGGTGAGGGGGCTGTCCCTCCCCTGTCCCCGCTGGTCCCCGGGGTGCTGCCAGCCCAGCACACAGTTTTCCCCATCGCCCTCCGCTCCTTGCCCCATATCACACCCAGCACCGAGGAGCCCAGCTTGGCCACGACAGACAATTGGGTTGCAGCAGAGACCAGGGTCGTCCTCCCAACAGGGTGCTCCTGGGACAAAAGCTGCAGGCACCCCACCAAAAATACTTACCAGCAATTTGTTCATCTCTTCAAACGAGACCTGAGCCCAGTTACTGAAAAACCCACCAGGTTCAAAGCACTCCTGACCTCTTCTCTCCTTCCCTCTGTCATCAGCATCTTCCTCCTGGGGCTGCAAGCCCTTTTGGCCACGGCAGCAGGGCAGAGCCAAAACCCCAAGCCCACTCCCCTGAGACCGGTCAGGGGTTTTCCAAACCCTGGAAAAAGGCAGAGTCATTCACCCCTAGGACTTACAACGTCAGTTTAAAGCACAGGCCCATCAGGTCCAAGGTAACATCTCTGCCTCTTCTGCTTGAAGCCCAGCCAGGACCTCCATGAAAACAGGAGCAAAAGCACAAGACATGGGAAATCCAAGCTATACTCAGGAAAACGTTGCTGTCAGGAGGAGACAGAAGATCACCAGAGACCGATCTCCTCATAAAAGAAACAAACATTTGCAGTGGCAGCACCGCAGCAGTGATCTGATGTTTACCCTGGTAGCTCCTTTCATCCCGGTCCCCCGACATCGTCCAAGGAACACGCAGATCCCGGGCTCCCACTGCAGAAAAGCAACTCCCTCTAGGGTAAAACATGGCAACTGCCGAGCAGCGCACACGAGTTCAGGGCAGGGTTTCCAAAACACCTTTTTCCATTGCATTTGCAAAGAAAATCGAGATGTGGCTAACACCTATCTCCCTGGACAGTAGCTCCCAAGCACTGGTCTCACGTGGAAGGTGGCTTCTCCAGAAGCACACAGCTGATTCAGCAGAGATGCCTGGAGACCCAATCGTACTATCCCGTACCGCTTTTGCTCTGTCAAGTTTCCTCTCTGGAAACCTTTTACTAAGCTCCAACTGGTCCTGCTCCTGCTTCTTCTGGCAAGACAACACCTAGTGACTCGACACGGGAACGGTGCCAGGGGGAAGGGGACCTCCTCAGGTGTCACTGCTCACTCAGCCCATGATCTGGCAGCCTCTACGGAGGGCTGGGATGTAAAAAAAATGGTTGTGACCAAGGACAGGGAGGTTAATCCATCTAACAATAACTGGAGGCCTGTCGGGGGATTTACTGAGATTGCAGGAGCTGTTCTGCTGGGAATGTTTCTGCTGCTTATACCTCACTCCTGCCTCACATTCACTCCCACTGGCCTGCCTCCGGTTTTTTCATGGCTGCTTTGAGGACTGGCTGACATCAGCTGTTTGAGACTCCAGATTCCTCCCCCCCTACATTTAAAGTTTGCCTTCATCATTCACCTGAGCATCTTCTTTGCTCCCACCGTCTCCAACAGCACCGCTCTGAAGGGAGACGTTTGCAGGTTAACAGCAAGTATCAAATCCATGTTATGGAAACTATGGAAACTACCAAAACATCACCGGAAACTGGTAAATACACAGCAGCCTCAATGGTTACATGTCTCCTGAGTACCAGCCTGCTAACATTAGTTATGGAGGGGGAAAAGTTGTGTCTCTCTGGGCTGAGCTCTATTTCAGAGCCTAATTATGACACCTGATAAGGATCCCCCTGCTTGGGGGAAGCCTCTCTCCAGGCTCTTCATCCTGACCCAGTGAAATGAAGCCTGTGACAGCAGGGCTGGTGTGGCTGGACGTGGCTGACACACGACAGCATTACGAGGGGTCGTTGTGGACCTGCCCTTCCCCAACCACCAGGCTGAGCCAAAGCTTTTAGTGTCAAAACAGGAAAACAGGAGTTGTACGTGAAGAATACCTCTGCAAGCTTCAAGATATGATTCAGAGAGACACTGACTTCTCCTCAAGTCTAAAAACCCAATAAAATACCAACCACTGCTGGGCATTTCCTTTTCTCCTCCCAGTTCCCACTCATCAGGGATGCTGGCAATATGTAACGACATTCTCTGTCCTCGGACTTCACCCACCGCATCCAAATGGTTGATCGGACCAGCCCTGGTTTGGGATACTCTTGGGAGGGCCAGGGATACAATCCTTATTTTTTAAAAAGCAAAGCTCACATCTGTATCAAAACCCAGAATTCACAGAAAGGGGACAGAGGGGACGTAAGTTTCACCTGCCCTGTTCACGAAGGGGCCCAGAGATGCTCGGTGCTGCCACAGGGAAGGCTCGGGTTTGGAAATGACGTTGGAGGGAACTGGGACAACAACAGCACCGCGCAATCCAGCAGGAGACCAGCTGCCAGGAACAAGCCACTGGAGCTCTCTGAACCCACCAGGACTTGTTAAAGGCAAGGTCCTGGGGTAACAAGTGTGGAGGAAGCGCAGTCAGGGTGAAAAGTGGAGCAGGTCAGCAAATTACCTAAAAATAAACAGCAATTTGTGAAATCACAGCCACCAAGATGAGCAGCCCCGTGTCCTTTAAAGAGCTTTTTCCCATTTCAGTTGCACACTCAGCCAACATGCTGCTGACGAGTTTCCTTTTCCCCTCCCCAAGTTACCATGACCAAGCACCTGCAATATTAGAGCTGTTCCTGCAAGTTCTCTTCCCATGTACATGACAAACATCTTGATTTACAAAACCCTTGCAAGCTATTTCTGGAACAGGGCTTTCCAGAGATTATTTGATCAGTAACTCACTTATTCAAACCAAAAGATGCAATATTTCCTTCGCCTTTGCACGGGAAATATTTTCTTTTGATCTTGCTTTATGCTTTGCTTGCCTTGCAAAGCCTATTTCATGAACTGTAAGGCAGGATGGAGCTCCCTGGATGTCCTCTGAACATCCTCTGAACCCCAAATGTATCACCATGGGAGATCTGTTGATGTAGGAGGTGGACAGAACCAATTTCCATTTGAAACTGTGCTATCTAAAGTAAATCTCTTAAAATCAACTTACCCAGGAAGACCCATTTTTATTTAGCAAAACTCAGCTAAAGTCATCATTAACAACAATCTTTTCCGTTTTCTATAATTTCTCCAAGTTTCTACCTGAAACCACACTCTGAGATGCCGCAGAGTAACACGCTATGGAACTTCCAGGAATGGCCAGCAAAGCCTGATTTCACACAGAAAACTTCCCCAACCTAAGACCAAGATGTTGAAAAATGGCTTAGAAGTTCACGTTCAGTGAAGAAAACGTATGGCCACCTCCAACAGCTTCAAGGGAAACCAGAAGAGACGGGAACCACCTCTGTTTCAGTGTCAGCACCCAAGATGCTCCTCATCAAGCCTGCAGAGAAGTTGCCAACTCTTTCCCTCCATGCCCTGCCAAAGGTGGGCAGCAAACCAAGGACTTAAAGGAGGGAAGCACTGAAGCTGGGCATCCCCTGCGCCCAGCCCGAAGGCACGTTTGAGGAGATGCATTCCCACCCTCCCGATTCACTGCTGCCCTCCCCAAAACGATGCTCCTGTACCATCACTGCTGCTTTCACACACTGCCATGCACAGTGGCAGAGTCCCCTCAGCTACACATGGTGACAGGCTGCAAGACCTGCCAGCACCGTCCTGGTGATGGGAAAAATCACTTTGGAGCAGCAGACATCAATCCTGCTTAAAGAAGTTACCTCCAATGCAAACCCCAGCCTGCTGTCTCGGGCTGACCGGCTCCGCGAGGGTTTCCACCCTGACTTATCAACTCCAGGCAGCTCCACGGAGCGCCCACAAAACCCATCAGCCATTAAGAGGGAGCAATAAAATAAAAAAAAAAAAAAAAAAGAAATAACTCTGTTGGGTTGGTCTGTAAAGGCTCTTCCTCCACCGCAGCCAGCCATCAACTCGTACCTGCCAACAGCCACGAAACTTCTCCTTCCCCAAAAAGTTCTTTGAAACACATTCTCGAGCCCTATTATCTCTCCTGTTTATACCGCGCTCCTTCCATTATCGAGAAATCTCCCAGTAATTTATAAGCCCACAAGCTCCTGCGCTAACAGGGCAATAAATCACATTTATATACCCCGTCACCTACTGTTCGGAGGGCCGCGGTGCCGAGCGGCCACGGGGCTGGGCGAAGGGAGGTGGCAGGGAGTAGCCACTGCTTTCCCCAAACCCTCCACCCTCCGCAGCGCACGATTTGTTTGGAGGAGAAAGCAGTTTTGTTCCGCATTAGCCAGACTTTTATTTTTTTTAAGTATCCGGAGAGGATTCCAGCCTGTGTCCCACCTCACTGTGTTTTCCCCATCCGACACCAACAAGCACACAAAAGAGGTTTTTTTTTTCTTTTTACAAAATAAAACTGAAGGAGGAGGATGTTTTTGGCTATTTTCCTCGAGGAAAGAGGTTGCCCATCTAATAATCCCTAAATGGGCAGTGGGTTGTTGGGCTTTCATGTGTGCCTCTGAGCCTCCCCTCGCCGTGCCAGGTCGCTGGTTTGCTTTTCCACGGAGTTGCAAAACCCCTGAATAACAAGGTTTGTGCATGGAAGTGCTGACACAAACCTTAACTACAGCATCCTGAACATGATACCAGAATAAGGACGCTCCCTGTGTGGCCCAGCCTATGGATAAATAAAGCATTTCAGCAGCCAGCGCCGACAGATCATAAACCTCCACGAGCATAAATACCAACAACAACCCAAAAAGATTAGAGGGCTTACGGGCGAGGCAGGCTGGGATGATTTAGAGTTGGGGTGGAAGGGTCATTATTGCTGAATAGGTGGGGGCGAGCGGGCCAAAGAAATCAATAAACCATTCTGCTCCCAGGGAAGGAAGGGGCCACGCTAATTGTGCAAACACACATTTTCCGTTTGAGGCTGGAGATCTCGGGCTCACCCAACAGGGATGGATACGGGGAACTCACACCATCTCACTGAGAGACAAGGGTTTCGCCCCAAGACACGTGCCCCAGGAGCTCCACCACTCACCGAAGCACCTCACTGGGTCCAACTCACTGCTGGAGGCACCTTCAAACGAACGCAGAACCACGCAATGTTCATCTCCAGCTCCATTCATCTCATTTTTTATGAAGTTAATAAAGAGTTAGGATAAGGATCTCAGCTGCTTTCAGCACCACCTTCAACCCAGGGCTTTTCCAGTTCTAGCACCGTACAACCAACCGACAGGTCCTGCCTGCACTGGTTATCTTCAGGCACTGAAGACAAGCTGTGGGACCAACTTCACCCCTGAGAAAATAGCCACGTTTACAAGTCACCACACTTGCATCAGAGGCGGAGGTGGCCCCAGAATTAGCCACAACAGATTGCTGCATCCTACAGTGAGGACGGACACAAAGCTTTGCAGCCAGGTTTCCTGGAACAAGCCATTCCTCCTTTGCCTCTTTCCTCCTTCAGTCCTCCCCATTCCCAATTCTTCTGCCTTTTTTCCCCACTTTCTTTCTAGGGAATTCCCAATTCTTCTACCTTTTCCCCCTCCCACCTTCTTTCTAGGGAACAGAGCACTGACAAAAGGCACCGGTTTTGGAGAGCAAAGCCCATTTATAAACAGAATAAATATACACTACACAAATAAATAACTATTTGTACCTAATGGGCCAGTGTACCCAACAGCCCACCTTTGGGTGGACTGCAGGAGGTCGGTCACAGAACCATCAGACAGGGTTAATACCAGTTATTCTCATGGAGAAACCCAAGCTCACCAGCACGCACAGGTGCAAACATTGATGATCTTCATTCTCAGTTAACCACAACTGTGAGCTGATGCTGGTGGTAAAAGCACAAGAACCTGCTCTGGTCCCTCTGAGCAAGCCAGCCTCCTCCTCTGCTGCCTTTCCAAAGATATTTAAAGAAAACACTCTTTATATCAATTAATAAAATACCTCAAAACCTGCCCAGGTTATGTCCAACCTACTGCCTGCAGTTAATGGATTTCAACTTCACTTGGGATCTTGAGAGTTTTTAAAAAATCAGTAATTTCATCTTCCCTCCAGAAATAAATTCCTCCATGGTTTGACTGCAAAAATATTCCTAGAAACAGACAATTCTGCTGCTCACGTACTAAAGACTGCACACACACACACAAAAAAAATTACCAGATTAATATTGAGCCTTATCAAAAGAATGGCATAAACCATGTGTTGAATTTAATCCAAACCAAACTGTCAATCCGCCGTCAGGATCAGATATAACAAACAAGTGAGCCTAGGGCCAGAAATGAAAAGCACGGTTTGTTTTCTAATAGAAGATTTGTACTGATCTCTGTTAGCTGGGCTCCTGCATGGAAATCTTCACACTGCAAATGCTGGACAAATAGGATTTCTTATCTTTCTGCTTTGTTAAGGAAAAGTTTCATTTGGTTTTAATTAATTTAGATTGCAGGTTTCCCATTTTCAGGGAACAAGTCTCAACAGTTTTGAAAAAGAAATCCTTTTTGAAACATTTTAAATCGGGGGGGGAAAAAAGAAAAAGAGGTGTTACAATCTCTAAGGCACCTTCCAAGGTTTGGGCTGCTCCATCCCCACACAGCTCACGGGTACCAGGGAGAGCCCAACACGCTTTGCTGCATCCATCATCAGTCACCAGCAGTGGGAAAAAATGCTGCTGGGGGGAAATCCAGGCCAGCTGTAGGCAAACAGGGAAAGGAGACCTTGTGACACGAAGCTGGAGATTCCCCAAGAGCCCCTTCTTCTGAGCACCGGGATGCTGTGAAGTGCTGTGCCGCGGTCCAGACATCCCCGTCCCCCTGCTCTCTGAGCATCCTTCGGCAAGGGGCCCTGCTGGAGCGGGCCAGAGCCTCCCGGGCTCAAATAGTGCCAACAAAAGAGTAGGAAAAGATCCCTGTTTGGTCTGGGAACACCTATAGCTCCCATGTGGTCTAGGAATGCCTATAGGTCCCCACCTCTCCGGGCCTGGCACACAGCTGAGAGCAGCTTTGCCAGCTCAGCCTTGCTGGCCCGGTGTCAGAGTTAGCACAGATTTTCTTCACAAGTCAAACCTCACGACTCATCCTGCTGTTCTTCAGCTTCCTGGCCTGCGGGGTGATGGTGCACGCTGGGGAAATCAGGTGCCCAGACAGAAATGAAATCTGCGCAAATAAATTCCATTTTCTTGTTTGCTAAACTCAAACAGCAATTAAATTCCTATTCCCTACTCTCTCAACACAAACAGCACAAAAGCAAGCCCTCTGCCTCTCTGGCAGACCATCTCCACATGTTTGCTCCCTCTCCAAATCAGCAAACACAGCCTGGCCAAAGCCAGAGCTGGAGGCTCCATCACGATGCTCATGGTATGGGGTCAGGAGGGAGGACAATGCTCTAGGGGTGCCTCAGGGCCAGTCCAGTCCCGTCCCCAATCCTACCAGTGCTTTGGTGGCTCAGCTGCACTGACACTGGTTTGGGGGGCAACCCCAGCAAAGGACTGGAGGAGGGACCCCATTTGCCACCTCCACATCTGCAGGCATCTGCACGTCTCTAAAACCTCAGCCCTGCGACCTAGCTATTATTTTTGCCACAAATCGGTCAAGTTTGGCTTTGAGAGAACTTGGAAGAGTTCTGTCATAGAGGCTGAGCTACAGCTATTAATAAAAATAAAATGAAATACTCAAAATAAATACACAATATAACCAGGTGGACACTCCGTGCCGTCCCGGCCGAGCTGCCCTCGCTCCTCCCTTCCAGCCTGGACCAACCAGCTTTGCTGATCATGGAAAACCCCGATGGAGAAACGCGCCCGCTCCCTTTTGCGCTGCAAAGTTTTCCATCCCCGACTGCCCCGTGGTTAGGCTGGCTGGTCCTACAGCAGAACACCTGAGGTGGACCTTCCCATCTCATTTTAGGTGAAGTCTGCAGAAGAACTGCCTGTTCCCCAGGATGCTCGATGCATCCCCATCCCTACACATCCCTGGGATGCTCGATGCATCCGCGGCATTGAGCGTTATTCCCGTAAAAGGCCCCAGCAATCAGACCTGCGGGTTTTTCTATCGATTGCTGGGGGGCTGTTTGCTATTCTGATCTCAGCTGGTCGGAAGTCTCCCCAATCACCGCAAGGTCGCGACCACGGGGTCAGAAACCTGCACTACATACATCATAATTTATTTTACAGATAATCAATACCGCACTTGCGCCAGGCAATCTTACAGTACAGCCTCACGCGGAGGGACTGACGCTACTCCTACAGGATC
>JAHREE010150513.1:0-15080 GCA_033628505.1 Tringa tobata
TCAGTAATTTGAAGGTTGGACAAACTGATGGTTGGACTACATGATCTGAAAGGTCCCTTCCAAGGTAGGAAATTCTATGTTTCTAACTAACGTAGACACCCAGCTCCTAGAGATCCGGTTCCCGACACCTTTTGCACAGAGGCAGGTACCAGCAACCAGAAGCTTTTCCTGTTTGACAGGTATGTCCAGATAACCTGAAGTTTGCTTTGAGCACAGACCAAGTTTCTTACTCACTCCCCATTGTCTGAGGGATCCTAGGAGTGGCCACAGCTTCCCTGATGGTGCCAGCCAGCGCACTTCTCTTTCTATTTGGGTTTTGTGACCTTTTGCTCCCGGTTGCGTTGCCGGATCCATACGTCTGGTGGCTCTACTTGCCTTGCAGCCCACGCTCTGGTGATAAGGCTGAAGTGCTGGATACGCTTCCCCTCCGCTCTGGCCAGGAACTCTTTGTGCTTTTCCACTCGTACACCTCAGCCAGGAGGTGGAAAACCACCCATGGCTGGGTAACGCCCTGAAGAAACCCAGCTCCTGCGCTTGACAAAGTGACACGGCGGATACCAGGAGTCACCTGAGCACCGTGGCAGTGACCATGGCCACCACTTCTGCCCCTGCACCCCCTTCTCAGAGGAAGGCCACTCAGAATTAACAGCCGTGGGGGTGCAAGGAGACAGGGGACAGAGACAGCTCTCCACTGGTAGTGATGCTCACATGGAGTTGTCCCAGGAACGTTGACTATAAAGACAACCCAGTTTACACGTAGGGTGAAATTCACCTCTCAGCTTCAAAATAAGGCTAAGACAGGATATCTGAAGAGGGATTAATTTCCTATCTGGGCCACAGCACTACAGAAAAAGAAAGGAAATGCAATCTCCTATCTGCAAATTGGAGAGGAGCTAATTAAACACCCTCTTACCCGGATCTAACGGTTCACAGGCACAAGAGTACTGCGTGATATGGTCCACCTTGAACTCCGAGTTGATGGGGTAATGATCCGCCAGCTTGATCATCTTCTTGAAAGCATCGTAAATGAAGATGAAGCTAATAAGGGAGGAGAAACCTTCTTCGGTGAAGCGAGTGAAGTACTTGACCAGGAAGCTGGCGTCGGTGGCGACGAGAATGAGACACTGGAAGGCTGACCAAAGGCCGATCCAGAGTCGGAACTCCAGGTAGTCAAAATCATTATCTCTGCAGGAAGGCAAAAATATTGGGGTTAGATAAATGCATGCAGGATCGTGACTTCCCATTAGAAGAGGTGACCACAGACTCTCTGGGACCTGTGCTTATTTAGACTCAATGAGAGTGTCCCCTAGAGCCGGGCTCTTCACCTTTTTAGGCTCCCCAAGAGCCAGCCAACTCCATAAATGTCTGCGGTGCAGTTTAATAGCCAAGGCAACAGAAAACCATGCCGATGTGATCAGTCTCACACCTCTGCTGATAAATATTACCAGTGAATTCAAGCTCTTTCTAGGCTTCCCAGTAAAAACCCTCCCTTGGCCAACATGCACAGAGCTGTCAAGGCCCAAACACCCAGCTGTCCAGACCAAGAGCAGCTCAACGCCGGCAGCTTTCATCCACCTGAAGACGTAACCACGGTCTACCAGTGTTCAGAAAAGCAATCTCCTGCCAAGCCTCACACCCGGGAGCCTGCACCTTCACCCCTTGGGCCCTTGCACTTTCTGCAGAAACCAAAACATCAGCAGCAGAAGATCCAGAAGTACAAAGCAGAAGATGACAAACCCTGGTGCCAGGATGTGGCAGGCTGCGGAGAACAATGGAGCAAACTCCATGTTCCTTCCTAAGGAGTTTGCTTGCCCCTTGTTTGCCCCTTGAGGCCATGCCCTGATGGCTCAGAGTCCAAAGGCAGGCTCCTAGGACCAAACAAAGGCAAAAAGCTAACACCAGAGCAGATAAGTCCCTGCCGAGAAGGTGACTGCCTGCTCTGGGAAGGGAGTGGGAGGTGGTGTGGCCGGCAGTTGGTCTTCCCTGGAAGCCAGGAGCCCTGCAGTGTTGAAGGACAGAGGAGGATGGACAGTTTCTGTGGAAGGTCTCAGAGCAAAGTCTCTAACAGTGTCAGAAAGCTCTGGAAAGGGGATGGGACCCAGGAGTTTATCCCTTCCTTCCCCCGACTACATCAAATGGTGCAAGAGAAACTGAATGCCTGTGAGCATGCCTTCAAATAAAAAGCAGTAAAAGCCATCTTCAAGACACTTCCATGTCTTCAAGATACGCCGTCTTCAAGACATGTCATCTCCAAGACATGCCAACTTCAAAACATGCCATCTTGAAGACACCTTGGGAGTGCAGGCTACACCTAATAACCACCCAGAGCTCCAAAACACAATAGCAGAAAAGCACCTTCAAGTCCCTCTCCACGGCAGGAGGGAGGAGATGGCTGGATTGCCCTGCAGCCCAACCCCTCCAGAACTGTCTGTGGTCAGAGGACAGGCACGGGACAGCACCAGCTCCTCCAGAGAACCACACGTGCCTTGGAGAGGGCTGAGCTCTGAGCACCAGGGCTGGTTTTTGCACAGTGACAAAGCACTTGGCAGGGTGCTTGCAACCCGGACGCCTTCAGAGCCAGCTACGGGCTGGTCCCACCATTTACTCCCGTCCCCACCGCAGACGGGCTCCCTCAAACCTTGCGTAGTAATAGAAAAAAAAGTCCTTGAATCTCCCACGTCCGATTTTGCAGGGGGCAGCCCAAGCCCCTACCCCACTGCCAGCAGAAGTCCTGGCCAAGAGCAGGGCTGCAGAGCTGTTTTCTCCTGCAGAGTATAAAACTGTGGAGGACAAAAAAGCACCTCAACTGGGGGAAATAAAACCTTGTGACAAGCGGGAGAGAAGGCTGCAGACCAGGCAGGGTGCCAGTTAAAGGCTGGCTGCTGGGCAGAGTGGTGCTTTTCCATACGGATCCTGGGTTGGATCTCAGGTGGAGTTGGGCATCTGCACCCCAACCAAGCCTCTGCAAGGCTTTCTCCTTCCCGTAGACAAACATCTCAGGGAGGGCTTGCAGCCTTCTCACGCTGAGAATCTGACCTGGAAGAGGGGTCAGGAGCAAGGAAGAAACAAAGTGATGATTCAGAAAAAGAGAAGGGAAATAATAATAATACTAATAAAAGACCCCAGTGACAGGTCTCTGAAATATCCGGAGTCAGCGCCTCAGAGAGCAGGAGCAGCCATCCATCTGACCGGCTGGCAGAAGCCCAGATGGCATCCTGACTGCACACCACTGAAGAACTTCTAAAGGTTTGAAACTATTTTTTTAATTATCTTTTTTTTTTTTTTTTTTTACCCTTCCAAGTGCTGCAGCACTTCTGAAGCTGACAGAGCAAATGGAAAAGCACAGGGTATTTCACAGACACAATAAAACACCCAAAGTTCTTCCACCACGACTAGTTTTCTTTCTGGAGGGGAAACTTTCCCAACAGTCTCCTTTTGCGGCTGGGAGGCAGAAGGGTTGAGGTCCTGCCTTCCTGGGGAGCCCAGCATCTTGCTTCTCACTTGGAAACCCACTTTAATTCCACAATGGGCATCGGAGAGATGCTCAGGAGAACAAATTGACCCGGGGTGTCCTGTAGCATCAGCTCACTCTGCTGGCAACACGCCTGCAGGCACCCAAAGCTAGATGTGTGGCAGGGTACATGAAGCTTTTTTAGGTATCTCTCCATAAACACACACAAAGTCAAATTTGAAATGAATCGGTAGATGGGAAGGTCTTTCTAATTTTGGTCCCAGCAGGGAACAGGGTGTTGTGAATACAACCAACCGCAAACACCTTATTGAAAAATCACAGCACTCGGTTCCAATTTCCTTGTGAGAAAAGATTCCCTCGAAAAATCCTGCCCTTCTGCTCCGGCAGGTTGTTGGGACAATGGCTTTTATAACCACCGCCTCCTCCTCGGGTTAAAAATAACCACCTTCTCCCTCCCAAACCTCTGCAAAGTGTTTTTCCATCACGCTTTTTTCCTGCCTTCCGCGTGCTGCACCTGGGCTCTGACCTGCCCGCCCGATGCAAACGGCTGGAGCACGTCTGGTCCTGATTTTATGCATTTATTCCAGTCAAAGAAAGAAAAGAAAAGTGCTCCCCCTCCCCCAGCTCTGCTCCGGAGCTCTCACCGTCGGCAGCCTCCAGTTTCCCTCTCTGGGCTGCTCTAAGTTTTTATCCATTTTTTCCAGTGCAACGTGGGGCCATTGGGCTTCAAACCCCGATTATAAAATAACACGGACACGGGGAGATACACTGTCCTCCCGGGCAGAAGCTCTCTGTACCTCAGAAGACTTCTCCAACGCGCGGGGTATTCACAGGAAAGACAGGATTCCATGCCCTCCACTATTTCCCAGTAACCCCCCGCAGAGATTCAACGTAATGAGGAAGGAGATACAATTAAAGGGCTAAACGTATATACCGTGTCTCCTGCCTTACTGCGACCTGCAGCCCTGCCCGGCTTAATAATTCAATAGACCTTTTCTAAAAATAACTGCCAAGGGCCAGAGCGCCGTTCCGCATCGCAGGGGACTGCTCTGGAAAGGAAGCCCAGTAACGCCTTAACTCCCAAAGCCCCTGGTTTTCTGTACCCAAACAGCAGCCCCTCACACCTCGCCGGGCTGCGAGGGCTCCCCGACGGGGAAGGGAAGGCTACGAGTGATTTGGGGTGTTTTCTGTGTAACCACCGCCATCTCCTTGCAAAACGCCGTCCAAAATATCAATAGTCCGACACGAAAACTCCCCGATGGACGCGCTGATTCCTGTAGGGATTCTCATTATCTTTTGCCAGCGTTGCAGACGTGGGAATAGTAAAGGAGAACCCCAAACAAAATAGGTTGCCTTTAGCGCTGGGTGTCAGCCAGCACCCCTGCACCAACCTTAACTCAGTGGGGAGGGAGCAGAACCTCTGGAAACCAGTTAAAAGGGAAAAAAAAAAACCAACCTAAGAGCACGTAAGGCAGCAAAGCTCTGCCAAGGAATTCTGGAGACAGACAGAGATCAAGAGCTGTTCTGTCATGGGTACTTCTGCTTTTGTACATCTAACATCAGCACTTTTGCAAGTAGAGAATCATAGAATGGTTTGGGTTGGAAGTGACCTTAAAGACCTATCTAGTTCCAACCTCCTGCCGTGAGGTTCTAACCCCACCTCCCACTCGACCAGGTTGCTCAAAGCCCCATCCAGCCTGGTCTAATAGTGATTATTTCAAATGAGTACGGATTTAAGGACAAATCTGTGGTAATTTTGAGAGCTGTGGGATGTTGTTAGTGAAATTCCCGAGAGCTGGGTTCCTTTCTTTGCTCCTACAGGAAGCAGCCAGGGAAGCCCATGCTTGGCTGGGGAGGAGGAACACGCTGACAGTATCTACTCCAACCTTCTCAGGGAGGCCACACCTGGCCAAGGACTTCCAAGAGGAGACTCGTGCCCCCGCAGCAGACAGCGCTCTGGGACACGCGTGCCTGGGAAAATCCCCGACGTGATTGCGCTGCGATCCCAATGAGCAACAAAGAGATGTTTCATTCCAGGAGCTAAATCCCCTCCTTCCCCACCGCCGGCCATCTCATTCCCCAGCTGGTATTTCATCAGAGAGAGACATTCCTCCCCTCCGCCCCCTCCGCCCCGGTACTTACTTGCTGAAATTAAAGAGAAGCCGCTCAAAGACGAGGACGGGTCCTGTGCTGCTCAGAATGGTGAGAGGCTGGCCAGCAAAAAGGCAAAATATCGCACCGGTGACTGCTGTGCCCAGAAAGCTCTCCAGCACGCCCTAGGGTAGACACAGGGAGAAGTGAATTCTACCAAATAACCCTTTCTATTAGTGCTGTGCAAGAAAATGAGCAGTTACATCAGGGACCGGTCGTGTCCTGTACGCCAGTATGTCCAAGACTAAGGGAAGACCATCTTCTGCCCTCTCCTGCTGCACACAACCTTGTGTTCATCCCACAAATTCATAGTTACTCAGGACAACCAGCAACCCCTCTTCTTATTTCTGAGGCCCAGAGTTTAATAATGCTATATTATATTTTATAGAATCACAGAATGGTTAGAGTTGGAAGGGACCATAAAGATCATCTCATTCCAAACTCCCCTGCCCTGGACAGGGACACCTCCCACCACACCAGGTTGCTCCAAGCCCCCTCCAACCTGCCCTTGAACCCCTCCAGGGATGGGGCAGCCACAGCTTCTCTGGCCAACCTGGGCCAGGCTCTCACCACCCTCACACCAAACAAGTTCTTCCCCACATCTCAGCTCCATCTCCCCTCTTGCAGTCTCAAACCCTTCCCCCTCCTCCTAGGGCTCCCCTCCCTCATCCAGAGTCCCTCCCCAGCTCTGGGACTGGACTGGACTCTGGGACTGGAAGGGGCTCCAAGGTCTCCCCGGAGCTTTCTCTTCTCCAGGCTGAACCCCCCAACTCTCTCAGCCTGTCCTCCCAGCAGAGGGGCTCCAGCCCTCCCAGCATCCCTGTGACCCTAATTTTCTATTTGAGGAGGGGAGGGGAGTGATTTCAAAGACCACAGAAAGGATTGGAGAACTCCTTGAGCATCTCCCACATTGTTGACGGTACGAGTCCAGGTTTGCAGGGCAGAGGATGGCCAGAGGACAGCGCTGACGTCCTCCAGGACAACGGAGGGTGGGTTTTTTCCTTTCTCCAATTGAGCAGACGCTCCTTTGAGATAAACAAGATGCCTCTCAAGTAACTGTTTTAGTAAGTGAGACACAAACCAAACAAGGCTACTTCATCCAGCAGTCCTGTGGAGACCCAAGTTCATCAGATGTCACCAGCAAGTAATAAATTCCATATTTAACAGGCTCTACAATTCCCTTTGGCATGTGAGGCCAAACAGCTTTGCTGGAGAAGGATAAAAGAGCACGCTTGATGCGTTCTTGGATTTTCATCTCCAACTATAGCTGGACAATATCTACTTTTAAAATGCAAAATGGGGATGAAATATAAATGGCAATAAAATGTGATTATTGACTGAGCGTGCGCCCTTCTACAAAAATGGCAGAGTGGGCTGGACCTCACCTCGTCTGCTCTCAGGGAAACTAATCTGTTTACACTTCACAGCGTTTTAAAGGAACGACGAGAGCGTCATCTCCCACCGAGCAGCATCCCCCTCTCCAGGAATAATTGCCCAACGCCCAACCAGGGCCAGGTTTCAGCACAGGCTGATGCGCTTCGTCGTAGCCATGTCTGGATGGGCAGCCTCATTAACACTGCACGTGCTGAGCCACCAGCAATTAGCGGCACGTGCAGAGCCTTCCTCCCACCCCTGACCACTTCCTTCCACCCCTTCCACTTCCTTCCACCCCTTAAGAATTTAAATTTTGTAGCTTTCTTCCTTGCAAAGACCCAAGTTACTGTTTACTCCAAGGAAAGTGCATTCATACTGTCATACGTCCAACCACTACGTTACTATGTGGAGCTGGTCATTATTTTTTTATTATCTATTAAATTACTAGCAGAACTTTCTCTAAAGCAATCATAAACCACTTTTTCTGGCCACAAACATGATCTCAGAATACCAGGGGTCAAGCGCTGCTATTGCCTGGGTAATTAGAGCAGCAGCACAAGAAGCTGCTGTCAAGGGGATAGAAATGACCTCATCTTGGCAGGAGGTGACATCCTTGGTCCTTTCCATTTCTAAGGACCCAAGAAATGCTCGGTCCTGTCCCTGGAGGCATCAGGGCGAGGGAGATCTGACTGCTGTGATGCCCTGCAACCTGTGTAGATGGATTACACACCAAGGTAGGTGTCGGAAGGGACCTTTGGAGATCATCTCATCCAACCCTCTGCCAGAGCGGGTTGGACAGGAACACAGGTTTTGAATATCTCCAGAGAAGGAGACTCCACAACAGGCTTTGACAGGGGACACGGAGCCTTTGCTGTTGCCTTTGGGGGTGCGGTGAGGATGAGACAACTGCTGTGGGGGCCAGGAACGGCACTCGCCCAGCTGAGCCCCTTGGCTCCTCCCGCATTACTCACCGAGAGGGCCCTCGCGGCCAGTGCATCTGGAATCTCTTTTCCCTGCATTCTTCCACGTGTCTGTAGCTAAGAATAGTGTCTTTTCTCAGAAATATAAAACTCCGAAGTGAGCTTTTAAAGAAACGCTGGCCGGGGCAGGCAGCGTGGGACGGGCGGTTTTTAGTGCCTGACCCAGCAGTAGTCACATCATTGTTTACAAGAAACAAGAAGTATAAAGTGTGACGTGGTAGACACAAAACTACCGTTTTCTACGAGGATAAAATATCTGGACTTGTAGGTGCTGTTCCTCTGCCGTAGGGGAACAACCTCCCCTTGCATTTCGGAGTATAAAGATTTGGCACAGCTCATGCTTTTATATTTCTTACACAAACCCAGCAACACTGGACGTGAACCTGGACTCCGATCCCACTGAGCGGGGATGCTTCGCTTTGGGATGCTTCCCTCTGGCTCTGATGATCCAGGGGTGAAGAAAGCACAATCTTGCCCAATCTGTAGTCAAAACCCTCTCCAGGCTCCCGCAGCAGCCCAGAGACCCAGTGCCTTTTTAAACAGAGATGGTAAATAGTTTGTTGAAGGGAGATGGCAAAATAAAGTCAGACTCTCTAAACCTCTCATCCAGCAGTGAACCGTTGAGAGAAACTGCTGGTACTTCAATTTTAAATCAGTACATAAATAAAAACCAGCAAATTCAACCAGTTGGTTTATGCAAGAAGCAAGTAAATGTTGAAGTGCACAAATTAGAAAATAATAGTCAATGCTCTCCTGCGTTGAGCCTTGGCTATGTCATGGAATGACTGGAGGGATTTTGGTTTTTCTAGCAGCTCGGTGATGATTTTCCTGCACTTTGTTCCACTTCTGTGAACTGAAGTTTAACGGCAAACTGGCTACGGGGAGCAGGGGGCTGGGGACAGGGTAGGTGAGCTCACAGCTCAGAGTATGGCTGAGACACACTTTGGTGAAACGATGCATGCCACTTTAAATCAGAGGAAGGCTGCACATTCAGTTCTAACCCCATCGAGAAGGCTCATGTGGCTCTTGGAAGAATAACCTCACCCCAGCACGAGAGGTATTAAACCAAACACACTCATGCACCAACCCCTGGCAGGTGGCAGACAGGAGAGGGGTTTCCCAGGAGAACAGGGATTATGGGGCTCTTCTCCTGGAGACCCCCCTTCTCTTATCACCCTTCCAACTTCCAGAAATGCAAGGTCCTCCTTTTTTAAAAAAAATACTAATTATTTTTTTTTGGTGAGCGTTAAGAAACTATACTGTTGTTTCAGTGGCAAAAAAACTCCAACCCTATTTTATTACTCTGTAATAAATGTTCATGGGATACAACGGTAACAGAAAAGACTTTTGGGCACAATAAGGTGATTTTGTGCACTAAATTTTAATATTTCCCCTTACTCCCCCTACTCTGAAGACTGTGCCTCCTGCAGAGGCAGAGCAGAGGGAAGGCTGGTGCTCCCTGGTGGATCCCTTTCCATTCTCTACTGCCATTTCCTATTATTTCTTTTTAATGCTGTGCCTCACGTGTTTCCTTGCACGACCGCTGCGGAGCTGAGTTTCGCAGGAGGTAAATTGTATTTACCCAGGGGAGAGGGAAGGCTGTCACTCCACCAGCGACTGAATCCTACTCTAGCCTGTAATTTACCACGGGGAAAGGCAGAGCTCTGGAGAGGTGCCCCCCTTTTTTAGGTTTGGTTTAATTAAACCAGTGTAAATTAATTACTCAGACATTGTCACTACGGGCTTAATTATTGTTAGGAGATTCAACGTGGCTGCACTGAAATGATCTAAATACAACCTCCTATGTTCTCTTCCTCTTCCAAAAGCCAAAGGAATACTAAAGCCCACAGCTAGAGCCCAATTCTGCTCCAGAATGACGAAGGACCCACGGCTGTGTCAATAGAGAACCCCTTTCCTTTAGACTCCATCTAAAACTGAGCCAGGGTTCTCAGGATCTGAGCTTCCTTTATTACAAAACTTGTCTTTTCTCCTCTCCTTATCTCCGAGACGAGTCACATCTCCTGATTGACTCCTTTTCCTACCAATCTTTGGATTTTCTGTTCACTGGAGAGGCAGAAGTCCAGGGCTTGTTAAGAGTCACGCAGAGGACAGAGGGCTGTGCTCTGCTGACATGGAAAGCCTGAATCAGACCTAGTGAACTTCATTGGACTGAGACACAAACACAGAGAGCAGATCAGAGGAACTTCTCTATATAGAAGGAGCGAGGACCTTCTCTGTTGCCTGGCCACCTTTCAAACACCATGTAAGGTAACTGCTTGTACAATTCTTCAAAGCCAAAGCAGAGAAGCAGGCCAACTTCCAGTGGAAAGACAGGATACCTCTATTAATGGTACCCAGCACTCAAGCTTTGTTGGTGGCCAAACACCCCTCTGACCATAGACAGCAGAAGGCAAGTGGCACCTTTGCTGCCCTGAGAAGCTCCTGCTAACCTGCATGTTCTCCGTAGCGTCCCCAAGCAGTCCTCCAAACGTGATAGCGTTGGTCACCGTGGCCAGGTAGATGAAGAGAATGGCTGAAAGGGCTTGGATGTTTAAAGCATCGTAGAAGTCGCTGGCAAAGAAGGGCGCTTTCCTCTTTATGTCCTTGATCAAGCCACCGCAGAATCTGAAACGACAAGCAAGAGAAGACTCATGGCAAAATGTTTCACAGCGAAAGTCACCCAGATAAGTAATGGGAAACATGGCCAGAAATGAAGGATTATCGGAAAGGGGTGAGATCATCACATTACACACCAGTCTTATCGGTCCAGGGATATTGCTGAGATAATGCTGTAAAGGAAGATAAAATCTTGAACATGTGATACAGCTGGAAAGAGACAAATTTCAGGAACACAAGCCCTACTTCTGCTGCAACAGACCACTAAAGTTTGCATTTCGGGAAGCTTGTCTGTTGGAGTTATTTTTTTTTTCTCCAAATATATTGGTTGAAGGAATAAAATACATTAACTCTAGTCTAAATCCCTGCCTGAATGTCTCCACATGGCAGACACGAGAGTCGGGTGAGCCAAACAATCTGCTAAATGGAAAAATGCTTCAAACTGCTAACCAGAAAAAGAAGTAGATATAAAAAAAAAACAAGTAAGTGAAAGCATCTTGGAGAACAAGACAGCTCCACTTGCAGAAGGATTCTTTTTTGTACCATCACAGACAAGACTGTATTTAACTCTTATAAACTCCATGTGGCTCTGACACTTGCTGGCATGAAAAATGTTCCTGTTTTGCCTCTTCTTCCCACATACACAGCTCACCTCCAGCACCAGGACTGCTCAGATGCTCAGGTATGTGGCAGACAGGCCCACACCACTTTCTGACCCAGAATCAGGATGTTATTGACCACCTTGTACACACCAAGGCGTCATTTCAGACTTTTCTCCTAGAATTTAGATACTCTATGAGAACTTAAATCAATACCGAGTGGGAGGAAGGGCACAAGGCCACCACAAAACCCTGTGTATTGGCCCTGAAATTCTGAGCACACTGTTTTATGGCCACCTGAACTGCATTCTCACTCTCACTGACTTTTACATGGCATAAAAGCAGAGTAATAAAGCAGAGAGTGAGGCCTCAGGCTCTGTTACCTTCAGTATTTCTACCCCATAAAAGCCTTCATCTCTGCAATTCAGCTACAACAGAATGTCTGGAAAAGGGAACATCATCACTTTTGGCTAAAGAACTTCCAGCAATGGAAACTATAGCTGTGCCCACCACATTTACATCCCTTATGGCTCATCTAAATTCACAGATTTTAGGGCAACCAACATCTACTGGGCCTTCTTTCACTTTTGAGTCCCTCATTTAAGACTCTTTGCAATTTGCTGAGGCTGGATGTCCAGAACCCTTCAGAAAAGCCTCGAGCCGGGCACTAAAATCCCCAGGACACGTGTTGGGGTCCCAGCTTGACCTACACAAACTATGTTGGGATGGAAAGTGGAAGGGGAGAAAGGGTTCTGCCAGGGGACATTGCCACCTTGCTCGGGTCACACCAGATCCACCACGCTGAGTGGGGCATTACCCACCTGCCGGTTCGTTGCAGCTCTTCACAGTCTCCGTGGCCCCCGCCACCGTGTCCTCCATCATGGGGGGTGTCTCCATTCATCTGTAGGTTCTCTCCACCAGAGTACATGTTTTTCCTAGGCAAGAAGGCAAACTAAAGTGAGGGCCTCCACAAAACATAATCCTTATACGGCTCCTCCAAACGAGCGTCACAAAACCTTTCCTGAAGCTGTGCTGCACAAAGGAGACCAGAAGGCTGACCTGCTGGCAGACAGAGTGGAATGTGGTGTGTTGGAAAGACCAAGCAGAACCCCAAAGAGGCTGGATGACTGCTATATATGTTATTATGGACCTACAATATCACCTTAAAGGGCTCAGAACATCCTCCCTCCAGCTATTTAGAAAGACCTGAACATACCTCTAGTACTTTCTAAATACAGAGGGATGCAGGTCACGCCACAGTTGATCAATAAACCTGGTGAACCCAAACCACTGGTTCTTCCCATCGCCTTTTTGGGACTGAACCACACTGTGCTTCACCACAGAACTAAACCGCCCATCTCCCACCATTACCTTTTATCAGAAGAAGGAAGAGACTTGGGGGGCTCTATCCTGATGGCTGGGTCCCATTCCCCCGGGGGCAGCACAATGACTTCATCCAGAAACTCATCGATGCCGGCGATCAGGTCCTGCCGGTCCTTGGCTTTATAGGCAATGTCGTGGAATACCTGCCAGGAAAAGAGAGACTCCATGGAGAAAAGGTCTGCATTTGCTGCTGCCCAGGCTCCAGAGGCAGCTACTGAGTTTTGTTCTACAAAACCAACTTATTCATTCTCAAAAACCTCTCCAAAAGGACACTTGGCACAAGGGTATTGAACCTCAGGAAAGCCCTTTCCTTTGGTTGGTCATTGAATGATAGAGACTCTTTTCTTGCCAGTATATATTGAATTCTTAGCAAAATATACATTTCTAACCTTTTAAAAATGTTACCAAAGCAATTATCCATTTCTTTTATCCAAAAAAAGAGTTTTCCTATAAATAAGGAGTTTCAAGTATACTTTGAGAAGCCACTCTTACAAAGCCACAAAAGAGTGTCAATCCTCTTTTCCTGCTTACTTCAACCTGCCAAGAAACAGGTTGGTTTTCAACCCTGTGACCCAGAAACGATGACAATATTTACTCAACTAACAAAAAGAAACACAAACTAATTTTACTGAAAGGCCTAGTATTACTGATGAAGAGTGAATGAGAGAAAAGAGGAAAAGGAGCATTAATGTTGAATTTTACAGAAATCTTTTGGACTACTTGGAGTGAAGGTGGCTCAGCCCACGCGACGGAGTTAATAAGAACAGAAGGAGGACTTTGGGGCTACGGAATGACAGAAAGCAGAAGAGCTGAGACCAGGCGAGCGGTGATGGAGGGAACCGTAGGAGAGCAGAACAACAGAAGGAGAAATCACGGAACAAACACAACGTAAATCAGCCCAGACACGCAGAGCCCAAGGGACGCTGGAAGGAAGAAGCCACAAATGAATATTGAAAGCCCAGTCATCTCAAGGAGGTGCATGATTAGCGACTAATTGCTGGCTACTCATGGATAATATATGAGCAGTGCCTGAATGACGAGGTGCCCCGGGACACAGAGCGTGTCCTGGGCGTGAGCGTTTCTGCGCTAATTACCTGGAGCGTAGCTGCGGGTCACTGTCATCGTGGGATGTGACACACCGTGGCAAGAGCAATTCAAAGATTAGTTCATAGCCTATTTGAAAGAGTGACTGCTAGCAGGAAAATGCACACGATGGACAAAACCTTCCTATAGCCATGCTTTTATAAAAACATGAAGCCGGACGGAATAATTACATACACAGATGGAACTAGGAGGTGACACTGGGATATTTCAGCTTTATGTGCATCCCACCCACCTGCCCATTCCAGTTGAACACACTGGAGCAAACGCCATCGTTATTCGCTGATGAAGTGAAACCTGAGAGGACCCATCTCACACAGGAGATGTCAAGACACCTACCTCATCCGACATCAGAGTGGCGATGGCACGGCCGATCTCATGGTAGGACTTTGCTTTGCCCTTCGGTCCCAGTAGAATGAAGAGAAATCTGATAAAACAAAGATTGTTCTCATTTAGGATGGCAAAACGGATCGCTTATTGCTTATGCACTTTCTAGACAGAAATTCAGCTTAAAAAGCTGTGGACCTTGTTAAGAGAGCCAGTGGCCACCGGCTAATGTGGGAGTGGAGGTTACACCCTGCAGCCCATCATGCTTATGCCTACAAACAAGGTGCTAATCAGTGTTTTTCTCCCCGAAACCCTAAAGTACCCTGGAGACCATTATGGCCAAATGCTTTCATAGACTCATGCAGAAGTTGCTACCATCCAGCAACCCAGACCATGCAACGAGCGGAAGGAAGGACATTCTTCCAATTCCCAGTGCCTGGAAGTGATGGATGCACAATGGATGGGGCTCCAGCGCTTGGATTGTTGGGAATCCATGTCCTGTGCACCACAGAAAGCCCATCCACCTCCACGGTGACTTATCATACGTTATGGTAGCCACCGTCAGAGAGGGCGACTAAATCTACAAGGTATTAGGAGTTAATTTCTTAAATGATCTCTTTGGGCAGCAACTCTTATCCGAGTCACTGCTAATGAGTTTGAAAAACACCCTGATATGAAACCTCTGGAGAGAGGAAATGACTGCTCTTTATCCTTCCTGCCCTTGCTTTGGTCAGTGCTGACGTGCTGTGAATCAGGACTTGTCTACGTGGCATTATGTTCTAATGAGATTCCTTAATGGAAAAGGCTATACATGGAAAATGGATACTTCTGCCAATAAAATTGTCTAGCAGCTGTGCCAGAATAACGGGAATGCTGGGGAGAGGTGGCTGGGGTTTTCCAACCTCTCAACTGACACTCGTTAGAAAAAGTTTTAAGTACGGCCTCAAGATTGGATCTTCAAAGGTACTGAGATCCTCCTGGCCTGGAATGAAAAATTGAAAAAAAAAAATAGCACCACTCAAATAATAATAATAATAATAATAATAATAATAATAATAATAATAATAATAATAATAC
>JAHREE010150514.1:0-12553 GCA_033628505.1 Tringa tobata
GAAATGACAGGTGCCTAAAATATTAAAATCCTTGCTTGTTCCCTGCTGTCCTCAGCTCACCCAGCCAGCTGGCAGAGAAAAACTGAAGGAAAATTTTAGACACTCTCCCCCTTCACTAAGGAAGGATTTATGTAAGTGCGTATTGGTACATATTCATGTATGAGCACATATACAAGGACTTGCTGTATTAGTTGATAAAAGCTCCTGGGAGTTTAGATTTGTTTTTCTGTCTCTATGAATATTAGAAATATCAGCTCTTCGGTGCTACAGTTAGGTGTTTATAAGGTTATCCTTTTGTGTGCAACGATACTTAGTTCAAAAAGATCTACTCATTTCATTATTTTTTTTTTCAACAAAAGGCTATAAATTACTTAGAAAAGCAGCTACGTGTTTTTTTTTTTTCTTTTTACAGCTTTTTCAGGAAGTCTGTGTTATTCGGTACCATGCTCCACAGCTCTTACTAATTATGAAAGATAAGTGTTACACTGCTTGCAGTAGTGTGATTAGCCTGCACACTTAAACAGTTTCAGAGAGCTCAAGTCTCATTTTCCTAAGTGACTTTTATTAGATACATAGGGTGATTAATCTAATTATTTCTTATGAGATGTGGAGTCTTAAGTTATTGATAGATGTATAGTAGAATATAAAGATAAGAGGTGTTTATCTGGGAGTGGGAGGGATGGGGGGAATACAGGAATAGGAATCCTAATCTGGAAAGGAGCAGTGAATTTCGAGAGAGAATGGGAAGGTGTCAGGAACTGCACGCAGGGCTGATGAAGTGTGACAGGACACTGTAGAAGATGGTGTGCAAGTACAGGACAGATGTGACGTGGAGACAGATGGAGCTGTTCCAGTGAAGACAAACACAGCAAAGTATAACCAAAGCATATAATTAAATCTGAAATTAGAAAAAAAAAAAATATGGAAAAATTGAAATGGTTCACAAAGGCAGCGCAGTAAATTCTGCTTTCCGTGATGGTTTAAAGAAAGGGAGTTGCATCAATATCAGAAATAGGAATAAAGAACAGATTTATGAAAGTCTTGACCAGATTTCCTGTAAGAAATTCAGAGAAGTTATCTGAGGATAGGATACCATATTCATGCTTACAGTTACTACAGATTGTTACTAAAAATAAGGAGGTATTTGGGATATGTGCATATGTGATAGGAATCAGGAAACTTCATCAAAATCTATAAATTTTAATTTTACTTTGTTGCTCATGTTGTTTATATAGTCTATTGATAATACAATGGCAAGATTTTTATTTTTCAAAGATTCTGGGAGGAAACTTTTCCCTAGATGCATACACATTATTTCACTGTTACTCTTGGCCCTTTCTCTTGTGAACGTGATGAACAGTCTCTTCCTCATGGGTTATGACCTTTCTTTGTATAAGTTTCAATATCTTTTCCTTGTCGTACCTTCTGGCAAATTTAAAAGGAGGCAAATTGGATATAACAGAGATTGAGTTCTTTTTATAACCTTTTAAATAATTAAGTCCCCTCTACATCTGTACTGTCCAAGAAAGCCTAATCCTCTCTCTCAATTAATGAACTTTATCATTTCCCCATGTGCCAAGTATTCCTTCAAGAGTCTTTCCTCATAACAGTCTTGGCAATAGACCTGTGTTCTTTCCTGAATTATATTTTCATAGGTTATACCAGGTGAGTGTCTAATTAATATAATTTAAGATTGCATAGTAAGAGATCTATTTGAATTTTTCTTCCCCTGGAAATGATGCACCATGAAATGTTGTTCCTCGTTTGCTTATTTTGAATCCAGCAGGAAAAAAAAATAGTTTTAATTACAGACTTCATTTCAGTGGCAGATAATAAATGTGTTTAGCTGCTGACCATTGAAAGGATTATTGGATATCAGGGACAGAAAGTCAGTCAGCTATTTTAGTAGGAGCCGCAGGAGACAACCTTCAATATATTTGAATTATGTATTTCAGATATTACTTTTTCACAAAGGACGTTATTGCAACATGAATCTTTTTTTATTAAAATAAAAAATCTAGTCTTTATAAAAGCATAACATTTTTTTAAGACTGAAAAAAATAATGTAAGACTCCTCGAATAGGTGACAGCATTTTAGCAAGGAGGGCAGATGTGATTCATGTATGAATGGTGGCTGTGAAAACAGAGATCTTTCTCCAAGGTTTTATAATAAGTGAGAGGGGCTTCTATGCAAGTCTGATAACATTAAAGGAAAACATTCAGTTGGAGAAAAGTCATTTATCAGGATATGACACTTGTAATTCTGCTTTCCCCAAAGTACTGACTTTCTGGTGAAAATGATCATGTTTCATTCTTTTCTAGGCTGCCTGCAGATTGCTATACTTTTGTACTTGATTTAAATACATAATATGCCAAGTATTTTACTACTTCATCGTTACAAAATTATCTGTGAATTTATTTGAATTCCTCTTTTTTTTTCTGAATAATTTGAGCACAGAAGTATTGATGGGCAATGTGCTGCTTGGTATTATCATTTTTATGTCGGGTATGGGTGACATTTTGTGTGGTGTGTGTTAGCCTTTCATCAGGCTTAATAGAGAGCAATCAGTTCAGCTGGATTACCGTGACTTTCAGCAGATTTCCAGTGCAGTGGGAGGCTGCCCTGTTCAAAGATCCCACTTATTTGCTGAATTTGGTCTTGTACCATGCAGAAAACACTACAGCTTTGTTTCCTGATAAATACCAGCTGTAGAAGGTAACTAACTAGTGAGAGGGCAAGATCAGCTTTATAGAATCATAGAATTGTCCAGGTTGGAAGGGACCTTTCAGATCATCTAGTCCAACCATCAACCTCACTCTGATCAAAACCATCACTAAACCATGGCTCTAAGCACTATGGCAACCCGGCTTTTCAATCCCTCCAGGGATGGGGCCTCAACCACTGCCCTGGGCAGCCCAGTCCAATGTGCAATAACCCTTTCTGTGGAAACATTTCTCCTAATCTCCAATCTGAACCTCCCCTGGTGCAGAGAGCGAGAAGGTCTCCCCTCAGCCAATTCCCCGCAGTCAGATTACTTGGACGAATAAAGATAGTTTTCATATCTTTTGGGGTACCCTCAGTTTCCTAAAATAGTCTGAAGATTCTACCCAGTAGGTTTCCCATTCAGATTCAGGCCCTGGATCGTGAACTTGATCTCTCCTGCAGCATATAACACTTGTGGCATTAGTTGAGAGCTGGGAAGCGTTTGCTGGTGGTGAGTACTGGGAATGGAATGAATCTTCCTGGGTTGCTCTGCAAGCTTTTCTTTGCCTGTCCCACTCCCCTCCACCCTGCATCTCACCCTTTATAATCCTGGGCTGCAAAGCAGTGTATAAGCAAGAATATTTCTACCTAACTTTATATAAATACACTATATGTCATTGTTTAGGTATGGACATTTTTCATTACTAGGGTAATATGTATTCTAGTAGTCTTAATACTGTAAAAAAATTACAAAATTACTTTGAGGGTTTTTTTTTTCTTTCCTTTGGTGAGAAACCTTCTGGCAACAAAAATTTACACAAGGGTGATTTCACTTCTCTGATCACTTGCAGAAGTGTTACTGACTTTACAGTTCTGTAACTCAGGACCTATTTTTCACTCCTATGACAGGTGGCTCCGCAGAGGCAGGTGTGCTGGGGATTTTGGAGCAGTCTCTCAGTCTGTCAGCTGGTGTAGTTGTCCCACTGACAGACTGCCAGATCTCCTCTGTTATCCTAAAAACCAATCTTTTTCTTTTGTTTTGTTTGGTTTGGTTTTGAGGAATTTTGCTCCTACTGTGAACAAAGATGTTCAAAGTAAGTTTCATTATTAATTCTTCATCAATGCTCTGATGTGCTTTAAAACATAAACCCCTCCTCATTAAATCCCTACACTACACATGTCCAAAATCCCACTGACCTCTTGGCTTGCTTAGTGAGATGACTTTCCTCACTGCAGTTCTGAGTGATAAAGTTTCATTTCTCAGGAATTTTAAAGCCATTGCAACGGAGACAACACCCTGCTTCCCCAAAAGAAATCACAAGGAAAAAAAGAAGACAATGGTAAAGATGGAGAAACAAGCGTGTATGGTTTTGTTTTGTGCTGCTCTCTGAAATTAATGCTTTGGCTACTGGGACTGCATACAGAAAATGTGCCTAGGCAAGTTCGGTATCACCTTAGCAGGGTTTATTTTGACTTGCTGCAACCAACTCGGTGACTTGATAAAAATACACACTGCATTCCAGGGCAACAGAAAAAAATCTAGGCCTGAGCTGCTGATTAGCAGCACAGTGCGAAGGCACAGATATGCCCCTAGCTGAGTTCCTGGGCTAGAATTCCTAAAATCATTTCCTGTTTAAACATTGAAACAGCCAAGCTATGATTATTCTAAAAATTATTCTAACTAATAACTGAGCTCGTTTATCTTTTGCCCCTCTGACACAGTAAGATTTAAGTTACTCCCGCAGTATGGCTTATAAGACAACTTCATGACATTAGCTTGTCAATCAATAGTTCTGGTAGAGTTAACCCAGTGTTCCAATATCACTGCAAGAAATAAAAAAATAAAAAAAAACAGAGCGAGTGCTCAGAGCAAAAAACCAAAGCCGATTAGCTCCATGGAGACTTGTTTCAGCATCAGACTGCATGGCTTATTGCTTCTGAAAAAGACTGCGGTGTCAGGCACGCCAGGCTGGGGACACTGAAATTACACACACCCAAAAATCAATCCGTGGGCACAACCAGCTGAAGATTGGGGGCAAAAATCTGCCACAAGGGAGGCAGGGGGGAAGCCATTCGCGTTGCTGTGTAATCAACTCTACTTTCAGGTCTTCCACACTCAGACAGAGTTGCACACTTTTTTGGTATCTGTATCTCTGATGACTATATTCCAGCACCTCCCTCCCAAGGTCCTGACTCGGTAATCTGTCTCTGTTCAGCAGACACTTAAAAATCTCTTTCAACCTGTTTAAGTGGCGCATAAGCAGGTGCTTAAGTGCTTTGCTAAATAGGATGGTTCAAAGCATGTGCTTAAATGTTTTGCTAAATAATTAAAAATTGGCTTGAGAGCTTGCATAAAGACACTCGCTGAAAATTACCAAGCTTTATGAAAATAAAATGAAGCAATTAAGTTTAGCTTTCCTATCTCTACTTCCAGAAACACCTAGTAAGTCCAGCACACAAGCCCTGGTTCTAGGGAGTGACAGAATCAGTAGGTCTCTGGCTACTTAAAACAGCATCGCCTTTTTAGAGAAAGACCTTGGCACGGACAAGGTGGTTTGTCTATCTCTTACCTCAAGGTAAACCCTGAAGGAAGGATTTTGAGGAACAGCCTAACAACATAAAATAAAAATTATTTATGCCTTCATCTTCCTTAGGGTTGTATCTTGCAATAGGTGACTATAACTACATAAATCAGAGCCTCTTTTCTTGTGGAGGCAAAGCTGGCATCCCTACTTCCATTGCACCCCTTCCCTTTTGCACTAGTTCTTCAAAGTCTCTGAGAAATTTATTTTGCCTGAGCCTTCCTATACTTGGGTTAATCCCCAAGCTGTAATTTTTCTAAACTTGAACACAGCTGATTTATCTACATAGGAGCTGTTATTCAGATAGCAAAGCTAAAACCAGGAACAGACATATAGGCAAAGTCTACAGGGACAGGAGACAATTCTGCTCGCCATGCAAGGGCTTGCTAGACACTACAAAAAGATCTGCAGAAACATTTGAATTCCAGAAAAAAAAAAAAAGCCAACCGAACTGAGAATTTAGTTTAACTCGCAAAAAGCTGAGTTCATTTTGTGGATCCTATTTAATTCAATCTGTTTTGCTCAGATGTCCTTTACCATCAAAACCATCAGCACTAATCCCCAGACAAGTTTGTGCTTCCCTTGTGTAAAACCACATCAAAATCACGTGGTAAGAGAGTCCTTCATACTGAAAAATGCGTACCGTACTCAGGAGAGAGAGACAAACACGAGAAAAGTGCGAGGAAATGTTTATGCTACCCATCTGGGTAAATTAAAAACACATTTGTGCTTAAATATAAAAGATAAATGAAATGAACAATGCATTGGGCAGAATCCTACCACAGCACATGGTTCTAGATGGAGTTCGCAGAGATGCATCACGAGCTAATTCCTTCTAGACTCTTGCAGAGGCATCAGTCCCAAGAGTGGTTGCACAGACCACCTCTGCCCAGCCCAGCTCTGCTGCTGTCCCAGGATGGGAAGACAACGCCGAGACAGTTTCTTCTCTCATCACCAAAAGAAACATCACTCCCTTGCAAGGAGTCTGGTTCTGCCTCTGGCATTCTTGCTTCCAGCCAGACTAACCCCTTTCTGTAGCTGGGCCATCTTGCCCTCTGTGCCAGATCACTCAGTCACAAATTACCACTGCTGAGCAGTTACAACTACAATTTCCCCTTCATTGGAAAACAAACACCAGCAGATTTGCCCAAAATTGTACACCTGGTCAGAAGCAAAATGAGGAGTAATACCAAGATGCCCTCGCTCCTGGAATCTCATCTGTCATCTGCTAGACTGAGGGCTAAAGGCTGCAGGACAGCTCTCACTCCCACAGTACAGGCACCTGGCTGAGATGGTTATTCATCACACAACTATTTAAAGGAGAGGGAGAAAAAGAGCATGGGGCATTACAGAGGAATGGCAGGTGTGAACACAGCAGCACAGAAAAGTCAGGCAAACTTTCCATCATTGTAGAGGAGGAGACATGAAAGCAGAGGTTAAAATGAAGGCTGGAATACACTGGCCTCAGTCCTCGCAAATACATTCAGAGCGAATGTAACGCTCTGAAGTCTACGGAGTTAGTATGTCATTTCCTATGCAGCTGAGGTGTAAAAAATTAGTCTCTTCAAAGTGAGAGAGTATAGATGAGCATTCAAATGCCTCCTGCTCAGCTCCACCTGAAACCCCCTCAACCTGCCTGGATTCAGATCTCCAATTGCTGTTGCCATCAGGGAGTCTGGCCTATTTAAGCAACGCACATCCATATCTGCCACCGACATCCATGAGGCAATGTACTAAATCCCCACAAACTTTCTTCTTTCTCTCTGTACCTTTTTTTATTATTATTATTTTTAACAAAATGCTCCTGTGAACAATAAATATTTAATTTTTAGAATTAAAAACAGGGCATTGGGTTTAGTAGATGGCCTCAGTCTAGCCAGTATCAGCAGTTTTTCCCCTTTAGGGAGTAATTAAGGAAAAGCTCCCACCACAATGCTAAACTGTGATAATGACGGAATTTAAAATCATTTTCATACCACATGCTGCATTGCAGCTTATTTCCATATGTTCTGCCTCCAACGAGGGTGTCAAGCTTATAAAGTCTTCTGGGCAAAAAGGATGTCCGAAGTCCCAGTGCCTGGAAGGAGGCTCAGGGGAAAGACACACATTGTCACATTGTACGTGATAAGGTCTCCACAAAGTTGGCAGGAGGAAAGAAAGAAGGCCCTGGAGATTTTGACTATATTTGTCTCTGCAGCACAGTTAGCACCTGAAATTTGGGATGTTTTGTCAGTGATTCACCCGTGCTATAAATTATTTGTTGATACCGGGCATTCAGTACATATCTACTGTACTCACCCTAAAAAAAAAAAAAAGGATAATGATGAAATACCCATAAGAAATTTTCGTTGTCCACAATTTGCAATGCCCTGTAGCAGAGCACAGGGCAAGGATCCTGTACTATCCACTCACTGCAATGCCATATGGAGAAAAAATAGCAATATAGCTGCATTACCTAATAGGTCACTGTTAACTTGGGTGCAGCATTGTTCTGACAGTTATGTTGACTCTAATTCCAGCTCTGGCTTCTTCAGCAGAAATGAAAAGACCCTTAGGGAAAGGTCATTTGCCAGACATCCCATCTGGGCTGGGAAATAAACCTAGTGACAAGACAAGTGGTGGCACCGAGAGCAGCCTCCACATAAAATTTAGATCTGAGAATGATACAGCTGAAGAAAAACTCCGCAAAAAAGAAAAAAAAAAACCCCAAATAGTAAAAATCACAATCAGCTTGTTAGTAGCAGCAAATAGACAGGCTTGAACAATAATTTGAGTATTGTCTCGTTTTTTGATCACCTCCAAATTCACTAAAAGTGGACCCAAGCATCTAAGGTGGTAAATGAATAAATATTTATCACAGAGAGAACTGCTGATCATACCTGAGAGGTCTCCCTAGAGGAGGTAATTGAACGAGAGCAGGGAAGGACGTTGACAAGAGAAATGGGAATCGAAAACACGATTAGTGTGACAAGTGGAAGTAGCAAGGGAGGGACACATTTTACAAGAGGAAAGAGTGGAAGGAACTTGGAGTGGGAACTTGGTGAAGGCCACAGGGAACAACACATGGATGTTCAGAAGAGAAACCTTCAGACTTGCAGGAGCAAGACAAGACTAGACAGCAAGGTATTAAGCAGTGAAAGCCATCCACTGAAGAGCTGAAAATGGCTCCCCTGCATACACCTTGGCATAGGAATAAAAACAACTCAGACAACCTGAAATCACAGGAGTCAGCAGAGATATAATCTGGAAAAAATGAGCAGAAAGGCAAGTGGCATGTTCCTCTTGGGCTTGGATCAGAAACAAATAGCCCTCAGCCATCAGCAGATCTCCACTCCACTGACATTGCTTCACCCCTCTTTTGGGTACTGGTTCACACAGGGAACGACGATGTGACACTGTGCCCCTTTGTTCTGGTACCAGGCTTTGGAGGGCTCAGTCTGAAGAGCCCATCTCTGTAGATGGTTTCTATGGCTGTCAGTATTACGTCATGGGATGAACAGAAAATGAGGGAAGAGAATTGATTTGCCGTTTTAAGAAACTTAAAGTTGGAAGGAAACTACTAAAATAGCAACATTGAGGTTAAAAAGTCAGCCTTCATAAGTTAGGGAATCCTTAATTTTGGTAATTTCCAATTCTAAATGCTGTTTCACGCTTCCTGTACCCTTACGGTAGTGTTAGCTGTGTGGGGCCTGGGCGTGTCGTTCCCGTGAAATCAGCTCCCATGCTGCCTTACACCTGCTGGGGCTGGGAGAAATGTGAGAACAGCCAAGAGCGAAATTTTCAAGAATAATGCTGTATGTACCGTTGCTCTGTCCCAAAAGCAGGAAGTTCTGAACACACTCATTTTAAACCAGAAAATTTGTCTTTCAGTTGTGCAGGCTCAAAATGTTTGCTTCCAGGACAAACCTGGCAAGATACCAGAACTTTTTCACCTTGGCGCAAACTTACGATACCTAATTCTTTGAGGCTCCTCCATTTCATCTCAAATCACTCATCTCTAAACAGAGCAAACACAGCAAAACCTGTCACAAAAGCCTGAAAACTTATTTCCTTTGGGTTTTTGTTTGCTGAACGTAGTCTGTCAAGGAATCAATACCTATTCTCATATCCACACAAAGACAGGCAATCTTAAGCATGCATATGAATAAAAGGCAAGCAATAGATTTTATGCAACTGGGACACTGCATAATCTAGGTTTGTAAACCCCTTTAAAGACCTTTATAGAGCTAATTAAAAAGGTAGAAAAAGATCTATCTCAATTAGGTCCCTACTTGCTTATGCAATGTTTTTGTGCAAATATGATGACAAGGTAAATTTTAAGCTCTGTGTGCAACCAATATATCAGAAAGGAGAGGAAACATTCTAGGTGCAATGCCTCAGGAAAGGTCTGGCCACTCAGGACTGAGAAACCGGTTGACAATTTTTTCAAAACCTCTATTCTTTTTGTTACCCAGGAGGACACCTTAGGAATGCTACTGGGGATTTTAAGCCATCTCACTGGTTGCTGATACAGTAAGGATGTAGAAACAACAGCATGTGATTTCTTCCTACCCCTAACTAGAGATCAATTTTCAATAACTACATCTCAAATACTTAGAATCAGCAATACAGCAAAAGGCTTCACAAAAAAAAAAATAAAGACGTTGCAATCTTTCTCCAAAAATGAGCACTTCCATGAGTGTAAAGGTTACATATATTAAGCGTATTTTTCCATGCTATTATTCACCAAGACCTACTCTATTTAGTATCTTCTTTATAAATTTTGCATTCAAGTCCAAGTTCATGCACATTATGATAACTAATATCTTCCTTCTACTCCTGGAAGAGAGGCCCCATAATTATATCATTAGCAGACTGGGTATAGTTCCATTTTTCTCCCAGAGCAATACCACACACATAAAAGCAAAGCCCGGCTTTACTTCGAGAATCTCAACGTGTCTCTGGACACAATTTACTTCTCACTACACAAATGTGAGATAGGTAAAGATTATACACAGATGGCATGAGCTCCATTAGTGTTAGGTTAAATGATTTCCTGCCAACAGAGCAGACAAAAAGACAGGAATGAATGGTGAGAATTTTCATCAATAGACTGCATTGGCTTAACAGGATTTAGGTAGTCTATACATATAAATTACACCCAGAAATTCATGGGATGTGTTATCAATCAACAATTGCATGAATATTCCCAACTTGCAGAAGCTTGGGGGCTTTTGTGTGTCTCGCACCATCAAATCTCAAGCCCCTGAAATGGTTTGATAACAAATGAAGAACTATTTTTCTCTGAGGAACTAGGAGAAAATCAACTGTTTCATTTTGATCTTAATACACGGGGATGACCCACATGAATAGACACAAGGAAAAAGTTTGCATGAACTAGAGAAGCAAGAAGTGCTGAGATTTGCACAAATTTTATAAGTTATCCTCCCTTCTGTGCTCTGTTCCTTGATAACAAGCTGTGATCTGGAGACTCAGCTTCTTCAGTGGATCAGAGGTTTTGACTGTGAATTACTCTGGTGACCCACAGGTCAGTAAAAAGACCTCATGTTCTCTGCTAGGAATGTTCTACTGAGCCATTCAGCATGTTTCCAGCAATAAGCAAATCAATCCTATCATTCAACTCACTTCGCTTTTAAGACCATGAAGAGCCATAGACCAGGATAAAGGGTATCAGACTGGCATTTCATGTCGTGCCTGGGTGCAGCCAGCCCCTGAAGCGACACACCTCAACCACACACCATGTAGGCAGCACACAGTGGCACATCAAAATTCTTAATCAAGGAGGGGACAGAGGATTAGAGACAGGAACGAAAAGAGAGAAGGGTACTTACACATCACTGGCAGAATGCAAGGGGAGTGCAGCAGCCAGCCCCTTCCAAATTCCCATTAGTTTTATCATTTTACTAGAAAGAAGTCGATTCTGTTGCCAGAGGTTTGATCCATCCCGTTTTCTTGTTCAGAAGAGCAGGAAGGTTATGCTAGGTTTATTGTAGCATAGCACAGAAAACTAATCCAAGGGAAAAGGCCTCAGCAACTGCCTGCAATCAATGGCTTGAATTTGCCTCATCAAAGGTGAGTCCCAGAGCCTGGGTGAATATTTATGTTTGGCAAATACTTCATTTAGCAATGACAATGTTAAAGCATGTCCTTTTTATTATTCCCCTGGCTCTCTAGTCTCTCCTTGCCAGTAACTTGTTTTAAAAAAAAAAAAAAAAATCAAAGCTATCAACACATTTCCACACAAAACTTTCCAAGAGTCCAAACTCTGAACGAAGGTCATCTTTCACATTTTCAAGTTTCAAAGAGAATGTGTCATCTATACAGTTCTTTTATACCAGAACAACTTACACTCAGTGAAGTCTAGGTCCCATAATACCTTTCTGTCAATATTACAGGTGTCTTTCAGGAATAAACACAGCAGTCGAACCAGAAGCTTATGACTTGAACCTTGCTTAGACCACAGAACTTCACCTGGCCCACGTCCTCCTGGAACTCAGTCTTCTGCCCCTTAAATCCTCAAAACTACCATCAATAACTGGAAATATAGCTTGAAAGGCCTATTTTAATTGAACTAATCATCTGAAATGAAGTTGTAAAGCTCTTCATTAAAAGGCTCATTATTTGCAAGCAGCTCTAAAGGGTCTACAAGATCGCAGGTAAGTAAGTACCATTTTAAAAGAGTTTATAATCTAATGATATTTAGAGAAACTGCTTTCAAACCATAGTTTGAAACTTTGCTGTATGAAACCCATGGTCATTCCTTCTAACTCTTGGTATTTAGGAAATATAAACAAAAAACAGTGAAAGCCAATGCAAGTGACAAGCCTACGAAATTTTTAAAGCATTATGCATAGCTTTATACGATAAGGCCACCCACTCACCAGCTGCAGCTGAACAAGCCATGTGCTAGCAGAGCACAAACAGATATACAATGAGATACAAGCACATAATCAAATTATAAGTAAATACCCCAAAATCTTAAAACAAAGATTTTATAAGTTTTAAGACAGAGTTAGGATGGCCAATTATTTTACCCATCTTCTTCTTGGGATAGCAGAGTCACACCGAGCCGTCCTCTTACCCGTGCAGGGATATTGCCCTTTAAACAGAAAGCTGTTTCTCAGCTTCAACTCCATGGTGTTAGTAACTAGTGTTGGGCTCATCAGTGGTACCCTGCCAGCTGAAGCGTCAGAGGCACTGGGAAGTGGTAAGAATACTGATTCTGAGAGTAAGAAATGTAGCACAGAGAATTTTCATGGAAGCTCTA
>JAHREE010150515.1:0-14446 GCA_033628505.1 Tringa tobata
GAATATCTACAGGAGATCACATCGCTTGATTTGCTCTGCTGTTTCCTTTTTGCCTTGCACCATGCATTTTCCTTTGCCACATGACAAGGTGGTGCCACTCACTGCCCAGGGGACAGGCCAGTGGCAAGCTGGTCCAGAGGGGTTTAGACCTCTGAGTGAATTAGACCTTTACAGGAATTAACTGGGTGCACGGCGGTGTGTTGTCAGAGCAGAAGTTCCCCTCCTGTGCAGGGTATTACAGAGTTCAGTACCACATATCAGGAGTGTTGCCAGCTGTCCCCAGCCACATGACTTCTTAGAGCCACTCTGGAGTTAATAGTAACTCAAAGGAATCCAGATGAAAAGTCCTCCCTGGAGCAGGTAGCATTTCTAAGCTGGTAGAGATCAGAGGGGTTGTTCCGAGGTGGCTGTGTTGCTGTGTTTATGGCTTGGATGTGCAACAACCCTGGAAAATGGTGAGTGAGGCCCTTGTTCTCCCCAGTCCCCCTGAGCCATGGAGCAGAGACGTGATGTTCTGGTAAACTGGAAAGATTTCATTTCTATTCCTTTTGTTGTTGAAATGTATAGGGTGATATTTTTTTTTTTTAAATCATGACTTTGATATAGTTGATACTAATGCAGGCAGTAGAATTGGGTCTACACGCTTTAAGAAATGAGGGTTGTACTCCCATGCAAGCCCAGGTGTGATATATTCAGCTGGAACAGCATAAATTGGGCTGTGGATGGATTGCTGTTTAATTACCTGTTTGAGCTGCAATTCAGCCAGTGCTACCTGCTTAACAAAATGGTAGTGCAAACTTTAAGGGCCACAAACCTCCCTGGAAAGGCAGTTTTCCTAAGGGGGCTGTTTTACAAAATGCTCTAGGTGATGGCTGTGTTGAATGGGAGTAGTGGGAGCCCAGAGGCAGATCTTCAATTGGACAAGGAGGGGCCCCGTTAAGAAGATGATGTCTATGGGCTTTAATAGCTGGATGATGCCAACGGAGGAAGAGGTGAAGTGGGAAGCATCAGGACCCTGCTGTCCTGGAGGATGGGAATGCAGCTGAAGCTGGCTCCAGTACTGCCAGCAGGTAATGGCCACTCGATATCACTGGGTTCTTTTGGGCTGTAAAGCTGATGGGCTGAGCCAAGCCACGGTAACAGCATTGATTTTAACAAAGTGAAATTAAGAGATGCATTTGGCTCTGCAGTGGCTCGTTTTACTCCTCATCCAATAAAGCAAGGTGAAGTCCCCTCTCTGGTGTCACTCCGGTGGCAGCCAGCAGCGGGGACAGCGTGGGGATATATAAGGTTAGAGATGTACAGCCTGAAAGAGCAGTGGGGGAGATGAAAGCTCAACAAAACCAGTCTGAGAAGTAGCAGCATGTTTAAAACAAATCTTTCCAGCAACAGATTTTGGCAACGATCGAAACAGTAGCTGGGGACAGCGAGGCAGGCAGATGTAGCTCACAGGTAATGAGGAACCATGTAATGGAGCTGTGGTTGGAAGAATGTCTGGAAGCCAGCACTGCCCAAATCCAACCCATGGACTCTGCTTCACATCCCTGACCCATTGTCATGTCCCCGAGCTCCCACAGAGGCTGCTGTGGCTCTGCCTGCTCCTCCCCATAGGTCCCACCAGCCAGTTTCAACCACATGAAGCCACAGTGGTCCCAGAGGTGATGGCACATCACAATCCTGGAACAGGAGGCTGGGCAGGGGACAGGGAGATGGGCAGACCCCCAGGGAGGCTGCAGGGTGAGCCCAGCCCTCAGCAGACACGCAGGAAAACCCAGATGAGTGAACACCATGCCATGGTCCTTTAAGTGAGGAGCAATTGCCGTGCTCAAAGTTACTTATCGCTAGGACTGAAGCCAGTGTTTGAAATAAATCTTGGTGGTTTTAGCAGTTTTGCTAATGCGTAGGGAAGAAATAGACTTTAGTGCAGTGACTCCTGATTTATGCAAAGTGGGAGAAGGATTAGATGAAAATCTGAAAAGCAAGTGTCAGTGTCCTTCAAAAAACTCTTAAGTGGGGTCAGGGAAAGCAATTTAGGGGGAATCAAAGGGCTAAATATGAATCCTTTGGAGAAAATCCTCCTGTGAGACATTTAGTATGAGACATTTAGGATCAGCTGTACCATCACCTATTGGCTGGCAGGCTGTAAAAGCCTTGAGCCGTTTAACTGCTTCATGTGACAGTCTTAGTGCTGAACACCTAGTCTACAGATTTTAAAAATGTAAAATTAAGTCATGTGCCATTTATAAAATGATTCTCGGATCCTGGAAGTGAGTTGACGTCCATAAAATTGTGTAAGAGAGATCTCAGGAGTGAGGTGGCCCTAAAGCCTGGCCCACCTCCATGCTGGGGGCTATCATGACGTTGGCTGTGGTGTGTTTGCCAAAGTGGCTTCCCTTTAGACAGATTTCATATTTTACCTTCACCAGGGCAGAAATTAGGCAGGCAATGGGGCACAGCACCTTCTCTTTTGTGTGGCTTTGTTTGAAGGTTGTGGACGACAGCTCGGTGGTGTGAATCCAGCTGTCTCGTAGCAGATGTCTTCAATCTGTGGCTCATCTATGCTCACCCACAGGATAAAGGCAAGATCAGCTTCTCTGAGAGCAAGGAGTGAAACGTGCCCTTTTCCTCCCTAAATTCTTCTGCGTTGGTCTGGTGGTTGTTGTTATCATTAACTGCAGTCAAGCCATCCTCAGGAGACTTCGCCGTAGCAGAGACCATCCTCTCTTGTTTCCTTGGAGGGTATTAAAAAGCCACAGGGAGATTTCAGGTAAACCTCAGAAGGGGCACTTTCCTCAAAGATGGAGCAGAAGGTGAGATGATGCCAATGCACCATCACTGGGATGGGTGAACTCAGCACTTCTTTAAAGCTGCAAAGGTAAAACCACCAGTAAAGATCAGACCAACTGTGAATACAGCTCTTAACTTAGACAGAAGATCAAATTTCTTTTCTCACAGTTTGGAGACAGATTTTGCTCCGTTCTTGAAGTGAAAATCTGGCCATAACCTTAGTGAAGTTCAGAAAAGGGGTTGTTAAGCCTGAGTGGCTTTTGGAAGATGATTTGAGCTTGTTTGAGCATCTTGGGTCATGGAATTTGGATGAAAACTTTGTTTCTGAGCTATCAGGGTTCATGGTTTCTGTCAGAGCCCAGGAAGAGCATTGGCCAGGGAATTTCCCTCCTTCCACATCCCTCTGCCCTCCCTCCACAGGTAGGGTGGTGGCAGCAGAGGCTGATGTTCATTGCAGGTGATACTCAACACCTTCCCCAGTTCACTGCCAACTGGTGACGGGTCAGCAGCCCCTGTACAGCGAGTCTTGGCCTGGCACCTGCTGGAAAATGTTCCTGCTTTACCAGTAGCCACCATTTCCACAGGTTTTTTCATCAGTCTTATCAGAAAGGCCAGTGAATAAACAACCTGTCTGACCCGGGTTCTTTCTTTACCCCAAGAAAGAGCTCTGTGGATCAAGGCTGAAGCTCAGAGGTGCCCGGGGAGAAGCTTGCACTCAGCTGCCTGTAGTGCTCTGGTTCTGTGAATAGCAGGCATCGTTTCCTTTCCAGGACTGTTGGTCTTTGCACTTAATATGCCATTTTTTACAAGGGCTGTAATGATGAGGAGAGCCAGAGATGCTGAGGAACAGGCAGGTCATTCCTTGCAAGTGCCAGATGATATACAGCATACTATTAGCAAGGCGATACGCTTCTTTCAGAAACGGAGCAAGGTTTCTCACGTAACCCATGGGTTTGATCTCCACCAGGCTCGCTCTTTTTTCATGTTTGTCAGTTCCAGCAAAGCAGAAGTATTCCTGCTTCCTTGTCTGTAATAAATTCAGAAAGGGCTTGTGCCGGCTCTAAGGCTGGGACTGAAAGATGCTCCTCCCATGACATTGAAAGAGGCTGAAAAGAGGGACATGAGCAGGTTACCAGGCAATGAAATAGCCCCAAGGTAACCTGTGCTGGGGGGATTTGCTTTGGTCTCCTGCTGGCGCCCATCTTCTTTTTCTTCTCACAGAGCCAGTACTTTCTGCCAGATGGCTATTATTTTTTACAGGGCTACAGACAATTATACCTGTCAAGGGCATGCCAGAGTAGTTAGCATTTATGGTGTTAAGGAGATTACCTTCTAAATGTTAATAGCAGACACAGACGTGGTAACTTTCCTGCTCCAGACCCTTGTTACTGCACAGCACTGCACTGTGTTACTGCAGTGTGTTACTGCACTGTATTACTGCACTGTATTACTGCACAGCACTGCTTTTCTGTACTGAACGGATGCTCTGAGGTCCACAGACGTACAGTGTGATCATGCTTTGGTTCAGGAAACACTCCTGTGCACACCCAACACACACAGCTGGTGCTCACACGCTTTGGCACCACATGTAGGCACGACAGGGTCTTCCACCATTCATATGTGACAAAGTGGTGCAACACTCAAGCCCAGAGATGTTTGCTTTCATGTGATTCTCTGAGCTGGGTCACATCTGCAAGTATCAAGGAGCTGCTGTGTATTTCCTGGGCATTTAGGTTGTGGGGGACATTTCCGTTGCCATTAGAGCCAAAACTGATGTGGGGACCCACTGGGTTTCCAGTCTCTGCAGCTTCATGCCTTTATTCTCAAAGGCCAGAGGGTTTGATCAGTTGTCAGAAGGTTGGGAAGGGCAGCACCATGAGGAGGGTTGGACATGGGGCAGAGGGAGACATATCTTATGCTCTCGGGGCTGCTGGTGAGTCTCCGAGTGCTCTCAAGAAAGGATCTTCTCAGCTCAGATTGTACACACATCAAAGCAGGAGACAACTCTTCATGTTTATTTGGTGGCATCTGCTGCAACAGGGCTCAACCAACACCTCCAGCTGCAGCTGGAAAGAGAAAAATCCAAAATAGCTGCTGCTTGAAATGGCTCAGAGACATAAATTTATGCCAAAACTATCAATCTGCCCCAGATTCACTGGAAACCATTCCTAACTTTGCGAACCAGAACGACTTTTCATAAAGCTGGTATTTGCTCAAGAGCCCTACACACCTGGTACCCCTCGGGCCCAGATCTGAATGCTGCCAGGTTCTAAAGTAGAATTCTCATCCTGGCTGTAAGGGGGATGGTCCCTCATCCCAGCTGCATGGTGGATCCCACCACTCAGCAGCAGCACTTTGCTCAGGGTACTCTATGTGGACTGCACATTGCATCTGGGCAAGCTGTAGAATCATAGAATGGGTAGAGTTGGAAGGGACCTTAAAGATCATCAAGTTCCAACCCCTAGTCGAAGGGAGATCATTTGTTGTCTTGTTGGGTTTTGGGTCACGAAAAAAGTGAAGGCTGAGGCTGAATAATGAATTTTCCCAGCCACTTGCTGGGATTGCAGATCTAAAAGACACTCGTGTTCAGCCCATGGTCCCAGGAAAGCTGAATTAAAGTAACAAAATCCCTTGGCTTTTCCTGCTGGTCTGCAGCCGGGCTGGTCAGAGGGTGTTTCAGCTCCCTGTGTTTCAGGCTGTTTCTTCTGTCTGAGGGCTGGTTGTGCAGACACAGGGCAGGATTTGCGACTGTTGACTGCAGGGAACAGCAGTGGTTAACACCAGAGGCAGGGCTGGCCCTTCCTGTTTATTCTTTCCAAGGGCATCTGTCCTCCCACGGCTAAAGGGGAAGGTAAAACAGAAGAGGAGGGTGTCCCAGACACTGTCCTTGGGGAAAAAGAAAGGAAAACTGAACAAAAAAACCCGAGTAGTTAAAATTTTCTGTTCCTTCAGCTCTCCTATTTCTGCCCTTGATGTATCACACAAAGGCAGAGGTGAGGGGGGTTAGCAAACCTTGGGAGGGGGCCCCCAAAACCCAATTTCTTTGACACTAATTTGGTTAAAGAACAAGGAGATTCATTGCTGATTCTCACGTGTGACCGCCTCCCTAAGCACAGAGAAATCCCCCGTCAAGGTCAGTGGCTGAGCAGTGCCCTTGGCATGTATTGCTCCTGCTGGGCCACATCCTGCTCTCAGTTACACCAGCACAAGCACAGGGTGACTCTGCTCAGGCCAACGTGATGGGTCAACCAGGGCATCGCTGCCAATAAAGAGTTTGGTTTAGCAGGGTCTCGATTTGTGGGAGATCTCCCCTCCATGCCCATCTCCTCCAGGAGTTTGAAAGGATGGGGTAGATGCAAGTCAAGACCTACTTCGAGCAAATAGGGGTAAATACGGCCCAAATATGGTTGTGTTGTGACTATTTACAAGCAACGTCTTCATTTTAAATGGGAAAGTCACTTTCCAATGTTCATAGGATAATTAACGAGCTGGACTGACAAGGGTGTTGGGTTGGCAGATGAGCTGCTGAGCACACAACCCAGACGTGGTTATTCACCAAAACCCAGATCTGTGCAGAGCTCTCCAGAGCATTCCCAGCCGGTGGGATAAGTTAATAACATCACACAAATGTGAATAATCATCTCAGGTGTTGCAGTGTCAGCGTGGCTGTGACATCTTGATTATATCAATGAGGAGAGCGTTTTGGTCCTGCCAGCTGAGCACCCTCCCAGAGGAGGAGGAAGGAGGGGAAGGCTCCAAGGACTCTGGTGTTCTCTACAGGGAAATGTAATTAGTGCAAGACATGACTTTGGAACAATACATTGACTCATCCAAAAACTCCAGAGGCTCCAAATGCAGGGACCAGCGAAAGGAAACCAAACAAATCTGTTTGCACAGAGTTCATCCGTCTGTTCATCTGAGCATCTGTGGATGTTGCAGAATGACCCAGCACTGGAAGAACTTTTCCCACCTGATACGTTCCAGCAATTGCAATGTCTTTTCAAGAACACCATGAGCTTTGTCAGCTTCCCAGGACTAAACAGAGAGAGATATCAAAGATCTCAGGCTAGCAGCAAACGCCTCACAGCACGACTGTTTTTCAGGAGTACAACAAATTTCACAACAAGGCTAAATGTTTTTGGGAGTGTCCCCTGATTCCCTGAAAGTCTAAATTCACTGAAAATGAGGCAAAATTTAAACTGATTTGGCAAATTCTGGATGGTTTGATATTCTACTTGATACTCTCATTTTAATGGAGGCTTGTGGCTAGAGCAGAAGCAGAATTTCTTATTTCTCCAAGGAGGACATTTGGTTTGGTCACCCTGGGAGTCCTTCCAGCTCAAGATTTAAAGTGGGATTCTAAAGATAAGTGGCTGTATCTAGAAAAATGCAGAAAAACGGTATATCCAATTTCTGATACTGAAAAGAACAGTTGCAGTAGCTGTGAGATACCATCTGCACCTATTCTAGAAGGGATTTTACTGTTCTTTCTATTATAAGAGTTGTTTGAAGGTATCTCACATATTTTACATTTCATCAACGTTTTGAAATTCCGGATTTTGATAGTAAATATTACACCTCTCCTCCGCTCCCTGTAAGACTGATTCTTTTTTTTTTTTCTTCTTATTTTAACATTTTTACCTTCAAAATATTGAATAATTAAGTAGAAAAACAATTAGGGAGGAATTTCCACGACCTGTTTATCCTTCCTCTGTCCTCAGTGTTTTCCGAGGCTCTGGTCGATGCCTCCTACACCATTAAGCCTGAGAAAGGCAGCGCCCTTTCGCCTTGGAATATCAAATTCTCACATTGCAGAAGGTGCCTATAGAGATACACTATAATCACCACCTTAAAAGTACTGAATCAAGGGGAAAAAAGGGCCCTTTGAAGAGCAGAAGTCTTCCTGGCTTTGCTGTTGTACAAGACTGGGCAGATAGGGAAGCGCTGGGAAGCTGGATGCTGGTTGCAAAAGGTAAACACTGGGAGTAAGATTTGACTTGAAAGACCTCGGGGTCCAGCTTTAATTCCTCTCAGACTGAAAAGACTTCTGCGAAATCTCAGCTAGCAAAGCAAGCTCACCCAACTCTGCCTGCAGCTCCCGCTCGCTGATTATTTTCAATCAGAAAAGCTCAGCTTTGGAAGACCAGCCCAGCCCGCTCCTTTTTTTTTGAAGTTAACAGAGCCACCCAACTTTCTATGGCCCAAAGGGCGCTGCAGCTTCCAAAGGCAGATGTTTCTCTCCCCCTCTTTGTGCTTGTTCTTACAATTTTGTTCACTAGATACAACTCACTGGAAAAAACACCTTTTGGTTTCGAAGGGAGGCGGTGACACCTTATCTACCACTGTGCAAACAGCTGGTGGGTTCGTTTCCCGCAGTCATTTTAGGTATCAGCAAAATGCAGTCGGCCGCACAGTTCGAGTGAAGCATTACTCTAAGCTTTGATTGCATTTTCCCTAGTTCTGCAAGGCTTGGCTTGGAAATGAATACCATCCATCCCACTGAAGCTTTGGGTGCTCTTTGCTAACTCTCCTCTGCTTGGGGTATTCACTGAGGACAACCAAGGTCACCAGCCCAGGCTGAGCTCCCGTTCGAGCCAGGGGCTGTGTCCCCTACACGAGGAGGCAGTGCCTGCCTCCAGTCTGCACAATCCTACTCAGGGTGTCTCCAGTTCAGGGCACTTCATCTCACAACCAAGGTATGGGCTGGGAGTGATAGTTCAAAGCAAGGAGTAAAAGCAATTAGACACCCAGAAATCCTCACCTGTGAGAACGGTCGGCAGTTATTCATTCTGGAGAAGAAAGAACACTGTCCTAAAATAAAGAAAAGCCACCTGAAAAGATGGAGCAGATCATCCGTACCCTCTGCCCACAAAGGAGAAAACCCCTGACCTTAAATTTCAGCAAAGATCAAGGTCTGAGTGTCAGAATAAGCAAGAAGAGCAGCAGAGCGTGGGCTGGATGACTTGTGAGGAAGGCAGCAAGTGTCCATCATTGATGGTGCCTCACTTCAGCAGGAATGTAACCCACCACCTCATTTTTGAAGCCCACAACTGCCATGTCTCAGCCTGGCTTTCTTCCACAGCCTGTTCCGATGCCATGAGTGCTCCTACCAAGTCTTCCAGTCAAAACCGATCAGTGTCACAGGGCTGGGAGAGAGTTTTTCTTTGCTCTAAAGAGCATTTCCATTGAAGGGCACCTAATCCATTAGGAGAAGGAGAGGTGCCACCAGTCACTCCACTTGTCACTTTACATCTGGTCGGTGGTGCCAGGAATGAAATCCAGGAGAACAGGATTAATTTGTTAATGAATGACAAGGAAAAGTCCTGCTGTGAAGGGGTGCTGGAGGAGGCAGCACGCAGAAGTGGTCGTTAAGGAAAGAGCCCTTCCATTGATGCACGAGATAAATGTAGAGATAGATGGATCCTGCTGAGAGTCAAACGGCAGAGTATATCTCAGAGACACAAGGTGCCTCCTAAAGAATCACCGTGATATATCTGGGGTTGGATTGTCAAAGTCACCTAAGGGTAATTTCTTTTGGGGTTTTTAATGTAATGTATTGGTTTGCTTGAAAAAAAGAAACCAATCCCTTTTAAACAACCAAGAGAAGACAGTCAGCTGTAATTTAAAAGCATTGAGAGCTACCTACCCACTTTGAAGAGGAGGGTGATTTTTCAGAGCTCAAAGCGATGAAGCACCAGCCTCTGTTGTACTTTAGGGGAATGTCAGCAGCTAATTCCCTTTAGTTAAAATTGAAACACGATGAATTTCATGTCAAGCCACTCCTCCGTACAGAATAGCACGTAAAAAGGTTTCCAGAGGATGTTTAGAGGCATAACACACCATTATAATATGAAATACATGGCAATTTAACATACAACTATAATTGTATTATCCAGCCGTTATCGACAGCAGGGCTGACACAATGTCCAATTACACAGGGGGAAATGACATCTCTTGCAGCTTAACAGCTACACCGTTAAATATGGTCAGTCTGTGTCTTGGGAGAGTTATTAAAATGGCAGAAATTAATGTTAAAATAATTGATTGGCATTTCCTTAAGATGCAATAATATCCCCGTAAATCTCCTTTAGATAAGAGAAACGTACCTGAGACATTAAAGGACTTTTGGTCTATGCATGGTGAGGGTGACTCTCAATGAATAATAAATGGCTGGAGGTGACTTGTTGTTATGGCTCTGATACTGCACGATATTAACTTTTAAGGCCTGCCTTCAGAACTCGGAAACTTTATGGACTCCCGTGTTTTATGATCTTGTAACCTCAAGTCCTTCATTCTGGAGACGGCAGCTTTTTTGCTCCATCTCGTGATTACCAGGTACCGCTGGCACCACCTCCCTCCCTGCACCTTCCCCTCCCAATCAGCCTCCCTAATCGATGTTAGCTTTACTGGGCTGGAATTGAACCACTTTAGACCATATTTCCTCAGACATAAAAAGTTATCTAGGGCTTTACGGTTCCTAAGTGATGTATGCACATTAGCTAATTAATTAATCTTGCTGAGTAGCATATTAATTTCTTTTAATTTCCTACCCTGCTCGAAAGGTAGCGTTTCCCTGAAACTAGCAGGGTAGTATAGGAAAGGAATTGCAGATTTAGACTTTCAAAGTCAGCTTGGGTGTTTGGCAGGAACACACACACACACACACACACACTTGCCTTCACAAGACAGACACGCAGCCTTTCTGTCAACAATCACTCTGGTCCAAAAGGGCATTTTAATGAGTGAGTGGCCTAGGAGCTTACCTCCTCTTTTCAAAGATGCTTAAAGCCATATGCCAAAGAGGATTGAGGTGCCTCGGAGGAATTTCAACGTCTAAATCCAACATGGCATCCCAGCCCCTCTGCCCAGTCCGTGCTGCTGGCTCCATAGACCCCTTTTCACAGCTGATATAATCAAGGCAGATTTCTTTGTGTGTACTGAGGTCTTTTAGTCCTCTCTGAAGACCAGCTCTGCTGTGAAGCTGGAAGTGATGCTCTCCTCCAGCCAGGTCAAACCAACTGAGGGCTGGACATGCCTACCTGTGCCTCCCATTTTCCTTCCAAAGCCCATCCTCCTGGAGGGACTCCAAACCACCAGGCTAGATAGCTTCCAGAGTTGTGTCCCATGGACATTGCTGGGAGGTGGGGAAGGATAACCCAGCCTTTGAACCCTACCGGTGATGGTCAAGCTGGATGGTCCCCTTTGGACTGGGAAAACAATAAGACCTGTATCACATTTGTAATAAAGTGACAGCTCCCACCCAGATTGATTTATCAGGTCATTCATCATAAATCCCAGCCTCCACTGTGCCACTCAGAATTCAAGGACATGCTCAGAACTGTTTTCACCCCAAAATAGCCCATTTCTGAGCAGTTATAGGGCTTCAGTGCAGCTTACCTCTCCCTGGATTGTCTGCACCTAATGCAGAGTCTTCTATACCAGTCTCACCCCCTTGTGCGTGGACAGGGACGTGCATCCAGATATAATTATTCCAAAGGATCACATCAGTGTAATCATATGTACTTTGGGAAATGGATGGGGAAAAGGCCACAACCCAGACTCCACCCAGGCTGAGAACTGTTGCCTCACCCAAGGTCTAGATGCCACCAACCAGACACTGCTGCCCCCCATGAACTTGGTTTCTCCCTTAGCACTGACTTGGGGTGCCCCCCCAGCAAGGCCTTTGATGTCAAGCAGGACCTGAGTGATGCCTGATCTTCACAGCACCCTGTCTTCTCGCAAGAGTGAGCGCAGATCTGCCCTAAATCAGTCATCACCTAATGCTTTCATCTCCCTCTGGTGTGGCGTGACAGCTCTTCTTCACGTGAAGGCATGATCCTGAGGCAGGTTATCCACCTCAGCACCGCCCTCTTCCCAGGATGTTGTTCTCCCAGGATGGCAGTAATCGTTCTCTACAGGTGAATGATGGCCACAGCCAATTTGACTTTTGCATTATTTTTCCATGAAATGTTCTACCTCGGTGCTGTTCTGCCTCCCAGCCCACGCTGTTTCCCAAGACCTAATTAGGCCCCTTTGTCCTTCTCATTTGTACTGTGTGAGAAGTGGTGATCAGGCTGACATTCCTTCAGAGAGCATCTCAGGAACGATTTTTTTTTTCTCTTTTTCTTCTTTTTTTTTAAAGATTTCTCAGCAGTTCCAATCAGCTGTTTATATTAAAGGTTGTCAAACTCACTAAAGTTAGCAAGAACTTTCCCCTCCCTACGCAGGCTGGAAGAGGGCAATGCTCCCTCTCATCTTCAGATTAGAAATGCTGCAAAAAAAGATTAAGAAAACAACCAAGCCAACAAAAAGTGAAGGTATTTTTTTAAAACACGTGCCATAAATTCAGAGTTTTCTTGCTTCTGGCCTGGGCTTGATTCTGGGTTGATGGCATTCTTGCAAAGGTGGATGAAGCTTCTCTCTTCTATATCTTGGTTATGGGCTGAGACTGTGTTTGCATTCTGCTGGAGCCAGTGAAATGTTGTACTTGTCATATATAAAGTAACAGATTTATTATTTTCAATTTTCTGGGGAAAAAAAAGTTATTCAAGGCAAGCAAAATGTTCTGTTTTATTTAGGACATCTGGGTGCATGGAGTGGGGTCTTGTTTACCTGTACTGAAGTGAGTTTTTTCAGGTTGATGGTTGGACTAGATGATCTTAAAGGTCCCTTCAAACCTAGACAATTCTATGATTCTAAGTTTGGAAACCAGATTCCATTTGGAATTGAGAAAATGAATCACGTCGCACTGAAAACTCAGGCCTGAAGAGCACTCTATTGCTTGAGAGCACAGCAAATGTGTGCTGGGCTGAGGAAAGGGATCTTTAACCCATACAATCTCCTGAAGTTCCTTCAGCATGAATTTGCAAAACCTTCTAGCTGGATGGATTTTTCTTTTTATGGGAAGGCTGTAAAAAAACCCACTGCCTTTAGAAATGTCATTTAAGTCCACTGTTATCCTCCCTGCTCCCAGGGCAGCAGAGGTGGGACACGGATGGGCGCTGCTCGACCTCTGCAGAGACTGGCCATGTTTTCATACTGTTTCTCCAAATCACCAAGTCCTCAGTGGTACCAGGTACAATCCACCTCGCTCCAGTGGTGCTGACCTTGCAGTTAGTGTGAAAGTTCAGGGAAAAGCCTTTTTCCACCATTTTCTCCCCATTTTCCCCATCGCTACTTGCTTTTCTGACATAGAAGAGCTTCCCCCCAGAATGGAGTAAACCTGTTTGATAACTGGATGGTGTGAGCATCCAGGGAGAGGAGGGAAACTGGGCAAGTGTAAACCTGCAAAAAAACCCTGAAGTTTTCTCAAAATACTTTTTCTAATTGCATTTTCCCTTTTCCAGACAGCTTTGTTAGTGGATGGGAGAGAGAGAGAGAGAGACGTGTGCGTTACAATATAAAAGCAATATCATCCCTACTGCAAGTGTGCATACACACACCCACACCCCCCCCAGTCTTACGTACGACGAGGAGGGGAACAACACAAATCAAACCCAAACATTTTATTTTTTTTTTGCATCGAGCTGTCTGGGTTGTCAGTTAGGGAAATTAGCCCATCTATCACAAGTCTCTATTTTCCCATCACTTTCGCTGAAACCTGTGGGCTTTTAAAGAAACTTCTTCATTTTCCCCTCATTACTGTGTTTCTTTTTTACTGCCTCCAGTTCTCAAGTAGGAGAGTCCCAGAGGATTTTACGTGTCTATAAGAGAAACTTTGGAGCTTTTCTGGTTCTTGTATGAACTTACATGGAGGCACCAGGGAATGTGCCTGGGGAAAGAGGCAGCGAGGGACGAGGCGGTGTTTTTGGGTGGGAGGGACAGGGTGATGGTGTGTGCCCAGCCCAGGGTTGAGGTTTGAGGTCAGAGGTGTGTGGGAGTGTGTCCGTGCAACACCCTGGGCGCATGTTTGCTCTCTCTGGGGTATTTGGTAGTCTCAGCTCCTATACACATGTTTGTTTGTGTCTCTTGGTGTTCACGAGGGGCTGTATTTGTGTTGGGTTGTACGTGCGTGTGTGTGTGCCCTTGGGTGTATCTCAGCTGTCACCATCCACACAACAGATCCCAGTCCAAACCACCTGCAGCTGCACCGTCCCTTACCCTCCTTTCGTGTTCACCTGCACGTCTTCGGTCTCCTCCTTTATTTGATGTTGTGGCTCCCCTGCAAAGCCTTTAAGTTTCTAAATTTATGAAAATGGCAGAATAGAAAAGAAAGCTGGAACAGCTGGGGATGCCTTAGGGACGGCACTTCCTGGCCCCAAAGATTACTATGCTATCGCATTGCACTTAATTGTTCCAGTGTTTAGCAAATTGCATTAATTAAAGTGGCACATCTGGCCTTTTTATCAGAGGCTGAGCAGTTCTGGTTTTGATCCTGCAGTGACAGACTCTGGCGGTATCTGCACCCCCGGGTAAACACTCATTACATCAGGGGAAGGCTTCCTTTATTCTGCGGGAAAGTCTAAAACCAGGCCTGATGGAAGCACAGAAGCCTCATTGAGAAGCCTCCAGTTAAGTCCTGGAGAGGAAAACCCAGCCATTAGTAAAGTTCAATCCCCGCAGCTCTGTTGATAGCAACAGCTACCCTGGCTGGGCTTTCCCTCTTCCCAATTAAACCAGCTTCCACCTGTGCTGTAGGTTTGTGCCCACAAAGAAACTG
>JAHREE010150516.1:0-22684 GCA_033628505.1 Tringa tobata
TCTCTGCTCTCCTTTCATGTATTTGGGTTTATTTTCCTCTATACAAACATAAACATTGGCAGATGCTGGGGGGGGTGGGAGGAGGGCGGGGGGCTATAGTCTGCTTCTTGCTTGCCAAAAGCCTATTGCCTCCTTTGGTACGCACAGGGCGAGGGTACCGTGGCCTTCCAAAATCTGCTGTACTTCTTTCCACACGCAGGTGTGCTGGGGAATGCCTCCATGCTTGACCACCGCAGCCTGTTAGATACATACACCCCGGGAGGCTTCTTCCTACCTACGAAAAGCTGCTGAGTTTGGGGTTTTTTGGTTGTTTTTGGTTGGTTGTTGTTTTTTTTTTTCCACCCAAATAGGCACGCAGTTATTTTCCACCAAAGCCTAAGGGCCGACGGCTCCAACCCATCTCCTGTTTGTGCTGTGGAGCGTGTTCTGCCCGCTGATGAGAGAGGATCTGTCTCAAACTATATATATATAGATATGTATGTAGACACACCAGGGGTTATCCCACCGACCGCCTACCGAAAGCCGGTGGGTGCATCCCGTGCTGCTCGTGTTTGCACACCTTGGGAAAGGCACAGGCAGCATTTCACCGCTAGCCTTGGGCAAGCGGGCAGGCATTTCTCCTCCGGGCTTCCAGGGGAGAAGGTTTCCACTGTTTGTCCTTTCATGTCTTACGTGTTCGCGCAGACACCCAGCGGCAGCTGTTTCGGTGCCTGCCCCCAGCCCGTAGTACTTCCTTGCTACACGTGCCAGAGAGGTCACCCGTTCTTACCCATTTCTTATCTCTTCTTGGCTGCGCTTCACGGCTGCCTGTTACATCTTTCATGACTGAGACTTTCAACCCTTTTTCTTCGTGTGCCCTGCTGATACTGCAGCGCCATACGGTCAGGTTAAGCCTGCCTTGTTTTTTGCTTCGACTTTTGTTTTTTTTCTTTGCTGAGCAATCTGACAGAGTAAAAAGAAGTAGTCTGCGTACTTCTTAGGCATCTGCAGGTCCCAGGTTGGAAACCACAGGTCTAAAATACATTCAGATTCTCTTTTCTGGTCATAGATGTAAATTGTCCAGCCTAGGATCTGTTCTGAAGTTTCTAGAAGTCTCCTGCTTTCATAATTTTCCTCACGTGAGGTCCTTCGTTTGCCAAACCCACATGGGGAATTTCTCAGGTTTCCCACTTACACGTTTGTCCCTGCTTTCTCTCTGTGCTTCTGCCTGACACGAGACTTTTCCTTTTCCCTTTTTTTAAAATTTTTTATTTTATTTATCCTCGGGGTGCCTCGTATGCTTAGCTTTTACTTAGGTGGGGGTCACCTGATTTTCCTCCTGAGTTGATGTGCTTTTCCTGCGCTGTCAAGGTCTCTTACTGATGCTTGACGTCTTTGTGCAACGCAGATCGAAGGTGTGATGCACCTGGAGGAGACCTTGCCTGGGTTTAAGTGCATCTATTTAAGGAGATAGAGCTGTACAAGTGTTAACCTGCTAGCTTAGACGCAGCTCTACCAGTATAAATGCCTCCATTGATGTAAAACTGTTTATACCAGACACCAGTTACAATGCTGTAAGTGTCTCTCCCTAGGGACTACTTCTATTTAAACAGCTGGTTTTAATCCGAAACTTTAATTGGTGCGAACACTCTGAGCAGTCCCTTTCCAGGGGAAGGGAATTTCCAGCCCTGCTTTGGTCTCCCCAGGTGGATGTTGCACGGACGCTGACTTGTCAGGAGGGAGGATCGCGCTTGGCTTTCCCACACAGAAGGTTTCGCGCTGGTTTTGTTTACAGGCTGAGAGAATTCCTCCTCTTGTGACCCTGAGGTTTGGAGGGGGGGAGTGTCCTTATGTATTTCTTCTGCAACACGTAAGAGAAGTAGTCAGCAAGTGAAACTGAATCCTTGCCATGTTTGTTGCAACAGGAGGTTAATCATAAACTCTGGCAACTTCTGAAAGGGGTGGTTTCGTTCTGTGGTGTCTGTAGCAAATGTGTGCTGTGTTCGGAGGGTCCGGTCAGCTGTTTGCGAAGAGGATCAAAAGCAAATACAGCTTCCCCCCTGTGTGAAGCTGAGCGAGCTCCCAGCGTTATTTTCGGTTGTATCCCATGACTCGCTGGAAGGAGGCTGGTATTTTTTATGTCCTTCTTGTGAATGGGAGTGTGTTGCCCGTGCTATGAGGTGACCGGTGTTTGTGTGGCTTGTCACTGACAAGGAGAAGCTCTCGGATACTTGGCGCTTGCATTAGTTGCTTCATTTCTCTGGTGTTGTCTGTTGCATCTGGTAAACTTCTTTTTCAGCGGGCTTTGGGAGCGTTTGGAGTGTATTTCTGCGAGAGGATCTGGCGATCCTTGTAACTTCCCTCCTTTTAGACATTGTAATCCACTAGCTTAAGCAAGAAGAAAGTCACACTGTGACCGAGCAGTGATGCTCTCCCTGGCACGTGACGAGGAAGGAGATGTCCCTTGACGTAGAGGGGATTGTCTGTTGACATTCTTCTATCTCGCCCGGTTCTAAGTAGGTTATCCCTGCTGAAATTATGCAACCGTGCAGACAGCCAGACTTCAGGAATTCCAAATACTTCAACGTGTCAAGTGCTGACTTCTAAATGAAATGCTACGGTTGCAGGGCGCGTTCGCAGTCTGTCGCTTGAAATATGACATCAGTCTTGGAACCGCCTGTGCCTGAGAAGGGGCAGCAACTTAATTGCTTGCTTCTTGGAAAAAACGTTGTGTAGGTTTGCGGGAACAAAACTGGGTGGGAGATACGCCTCTACCTGCAGTGATGTTTCGATGTGGAAGTTGGTGGTTAGTGTTTCAGCAGTTATAAGCAGAAAAAAAAAGTACTGAAAACATTGATTTACGTAAGAAATTGAAACGCCTGGCTCCCTTTGCGACTGCTGCTGTTGCCTCGAAAGATGCAGTTTACAGCATATAGATCTAATTAAATCGTTGTGTGCTTATTGCTAAGTAAACATAGGAGTCCATTACTCTTAACTTGCCTTGGAGATCAAATTGATTCTTCTAATGGTTTCACTGGCTGAAAACAAATGGCTAGTGCTGTTTTGTAAAAGGTGCCTAAATGAAATGGTGGTGGTAGGAAACAAACTGCAAACCCGATTAAAATGGCATTCGTGCATACAGATGGGAAGAGAGGAATTGTAAACGCTCGGCATTTCATTTAGGTCCTTTAATCAAGTTAAGGAAGTGACTTAAACTGTGCGTTATTTGTAGATAGCGTGGTTTTAATGTATTCCAATTTACAGCTGGGGAAATAATTATTTGACGTGAACATGTTTATCAGAGGACATGAACGATGGCATAATAAGGGCTGCAAAAAGTGCGTTGAGCTCAGTGCGTGGTCTGTGACAGTGGCCAGAAGTAAATCATTAGGGGGGAAGTGGAAGAGCATCAATAGACAGCGCAGGAATCGTTCCTCGGAGCATCTGTCTGCGGGGAAGGGTTTAGAGGTGGCCCGAGCTCGAGGGGATGTGCTGAAAATCATGCTTTATAGGCCCTGTTGGACTTGTCCTCTATGGATTAGCCTCAGCCTTTTGGACAGCTTATACCTGTAGATTTTTTACCATGCAACGCATCCCACAACTTGTGCAAAAATAATTCCCGGGGCTTGGGTTTAGTTTGGTTTTTTTTTTTGTTTTGTTTTAAGCCCGATGAATGGTAATCTCATTGAGTGCCTCCTGGTTTTTGTAGTATGAGAAAGAATAAAGAATCTTTTTCCAGTCACCACCTCATTTGCAATTTTATAGATCTCTGTGTTCCCAGTTTTCTCTCTTTGAGTTTCTTTTCTTTTCCAAGCTGTATTGTCCCAGTCTATTTGGTACATCTGTCTGTGAAGGCTGTTCTACATCACTTATTTTGGTGTTTTTTTCCTTTGAGCTCTGCTATATTGTTTTGAGGTGATTTGACCACAACACCTGTTTGCTTGCTTTACTCAAGAAGACTGAATAAAGGCAGTTTTCTTGGAGCATTAAGAGGTGCTTTCTAATAAAGGGATGCTTTTTAACTCAACTGTGATAACATTATAAACATTTATAGTGTGTAAATATTCAAAAGTACAACTGAACATAGTAATTGTAGTGAGAGCTATTTTAGTGGAAATACAGATACTGAAGGTGATCTAGCTACAGATGGTAGCTGATATGGAATTTTGTGTTTGGTTATTACCAAGAGTGCTTTATGGAAAAACTGCAATAAGGGTGGGTACCTGCCAGAGTTCAGTCTTTTGGAAGCATGAAGATGTCATGTCCCATGGAGACCCAAGGGCCCTAGAAATGACTAGTGGGTTTGAGAATAACTGGTGGGTTGGTCCTGTCTTAGATATTTACATGGAGTTGGAGCTCTGCAGGTCTGACAGTTTCTGCCATTTTTTTTCAGCATCTTGGGGTTTTGTAAAGCATATAAATGCCCTGTTATGAAAGACCTACTCTGAGAAATTTCTGTGAAAAGGTGCTAGAAGTTTTAAAAATAAAACCCCACAAAACTCTCCTTTTCCCCAGCCTGAACCATGGATATGGTTCTGCCATCCAGGTTTGGCCGTACAAGGAAAGAAAGTTAAAAGGCCTGTATAGCTGCAGCTCACCTGATAACGTGATTTGTGGATAAATACAAGGATTTTTAGTTTTCGGGGCCAGGAAGAACTCCTTTTAGGCATTTAAGTTTATCTGCATAAATGAGTCATTAGGAAAATAAAGGGTACACATAGTGCTAAAAGGGCGATGACACAACCACATTCCTGCTTCGCTTAAACTTGTTCAGAATTCTTTACAGCCGCTTCCGTTCGAAAGGTGGCTGCTTGTTTATGTGTCTGTGACACCTTGACTAGCTGGCCCCGCTCCACGCCGTCTGGATTAGCGATGCCTTTTTGCCTCTTCAGATTGTACACCGTGTGTGACTTTGCCTTGATCTCTCCCCTTTGCTCTTTATGCAGGATTTGTTGTGTTTTTTTTTTTTTTTCCGGTGGCGTCGCTTGTCAGCGCAGGCTTCCAGTACTTGGGGCGTTAATGGGGCTAGTGTGCTTCAGGGAGATTTAAGATTTGCACTGGGCTGCAGAAAAATCCATTTGTTGTAGGTAACGTGGATTTCATTAAGGTGTAACACTTCCTTGCTAATCTGGAATAAAAGGGAGAGAAGGAAAGCTGTCACTGTATTGTAATAAACCCGAACTCTTCAAACAACAAATAGGTTGACAGGTAAGCTTTGTGCCGAACTAGTTAAAACTAGCACTTAGCCAAATTTGGCTGTCATGAAAGCTAATGATTGTGATATGCAGTTACACTCGCTTGTTTCTGTAAAATGAGGCGACAGGTTTGTCATTTCCGAAGTGACAAAAATTAAAGGCTCGTGCACAATAAGGTGGGAGGCACAGCTTGGGGGTGATAGGGGAGGGGAGGGATCCTTCAGCTTCAGAAGTTTGGTGACTGTTGGTGGCTCTTGGGGCATAACACACCTGGTTAGGCCCTGGTTTTGTCTTGGAGGAAATGAGGAAATAATTTCTTTTCCAAGCGTGTTTTTCACTGTGCCATCGGTTAAAATGATCTGAAATGCACCTTTTTCTCTCTGAAAACAAGGCATGTGACCTTTTCTCTCTTCAAAGACACGTAGTAGGACTTGGCAGTGTCCTGTAAATAGGTGTACATGTGTGTGAGGAAGCACAGATAGGTTTTTTGTTTCTTTTTTTTTTTTTCCATTTTGACTCTTTAAGGGTTTAATGCAGTAGTGCTACCGAGAAAATGTTGAGCCGTACTAGAGTATTTTGGTATGCGGATCCAGAAAACAGTTTTTCTTGATATTTCTTTCACGTGGTGCCACCAAAAAGGGCTTGGAGAGTTTTGTTTTTGTTACTAATTTGGGAGATTTGGCTTGAGTAGTCTTTTTAATGTATGTTTTTCATAAGTTTGTGTTGATATACTTGCTTAGCTTCTGAAAGTGAAGACTGAAATGCTGTGGGTAGCCATGCTAAAACACAAAAAAAACCCCCCAAAACTTTCTGGAATTAGGTTAAACTAGAAGGTTGCTGCCATGTGACAAATAGAAGTACTTTATGGATATTTTTTTGGCAATTTGAAGTACTTAAAAGAATTTGATGTTCAGCTTCTTTTTTTGCTTTGTTTTTATGTCGTTTGTTTGTACTGCTGTTAGAGACCAAAGGCTATAAAACCCAAGCCTTGTATTTTTATTATGCAGAGTGGGAATCAGACATGTAATGGCTTGACTACGCTGAGAAATTTGGGAAAAATTTAACCTGAATTTGCACAGAGCAAAAATGTAAAGAAGGTATTAAGATCACATAAAAATTATGCATGAACACTGTCATGGAAAGAGTGGTTAAATTTGAATGCGTGCCTCAGGGATGTACGCATCTGTCTGTTCGGTATAATCTCATTATGTTCTGTGGGGCTTGCCTACATGAGGATGTGAAGAGGACTATGAATTCACTTGTTGCTTTTATTCTAGTAAAAGCAACCCAAACGGAGATCTGCCCATATATTAATGGCACAAGCATCTCTAGCATGTGCTTTCGGGGCACACCACTGTTAAATTAGCGATCTAATAGTTTGGCCATGTGCTTTTTCACAGCACTGGTGAAAACCAGAAATTGCAGGGCAGCGAATCTCTTGTGAAATATCTCAATACGTTCTCTCCAGTGAAGTTTGCACATTGATTTTTATTATGAGAATAAACGTAATTCAGTGTATATATATATAAAAAACAGGGCCTTCTAGCAGTTACTGCTTGTATTGTTAAATGAGCCTCAGTTTTAAGTACTATCTGAAAATTTGCTTTTATGTGTTATATGGAACACTAATGTGAGATTCCTACAATGAGAAGTTCAAAGTGCTGGAGGCTGGGGAAAGTGGCATTTATCTAGTTTGCTTATTCAACCATGTGAAAGCTATATTAGGCACATAAAGTTTATCCTTTGCACTGCAGCTTCAAAAAGGCAACAAGTTAAATCGGGGTCCTTTGAAGTAGTGAATGGTAACATTCTGTTCTCTGAAAGAGCTGACTTCAAATGATCACACCAAAACTTGAAAAACTCCGTGATGGCTAGGGGAAACAAGACTTGGGGGGGGACAAAAAATACAGGCTATGAAAATGTGTGGAGTTTCTTGCATGGCGTTAGGAATAAAGAGTAGCCAGAACATCGTACCTGGTTGCGTTCCTGAAGCTCTTTCCCCATTCTGCACCCAAATGGTGCAAAGTTACTGTTTTAAATTCTCCCTAGATATATCCTATTTAAGAGTTCAGCTGTTTTATGAAACGTGGAGTTTGTTGGAGCCAGCGAACGTCAGTTATGTAGAAAGGTACAGAGTCTTTTAAGAAAATGACTTCAATCTACTTTCTGTATCTGTAAATGGTTTGAAGAAACATCTTGTCTTCTAGCTGTTGCGTAAAAGCACTCAGTGGCGTCAGATCAACAGTTTACATACAGCACGCAGTACTGTACTGCCATGATTATTGTAATCTCTTCTTTTAATTAGATCCTGAGATTAAGAGCTGTCTTGCTGATCGGTGCACTTACTGTATGCCCTATTAGTTCTAGCTAGAACATGTTTCTAGCTGAAACGCCGTCTGGATAAGTCGGATGCTCTGAAAACATCTAAGCGTAGTTTACTGAAGAGACATGTTAAAGGGAAGCTGCACAGAGAAGAAAAACACACTTAAACCCTCTTGAGAACCTTTCAGGAGGTCAAAATAGATATTGACAAACATCTGACAAAAAGTCAGGTATTGAAATAGTCTGGTTGTTCTGTAGGCCTTACAGTTAGCTGTTCAATTTATTCTAGTAGTATGGAGAGCTTTCTCCAAAGTCGATTTTAACTAATTGACTTCCCAATTATGGCTCAAGTCCATTAGTAGCTCCCTATTATATAACGTTGAGGTTTTAATTTCATACTGTTGGATTTCCCATGAATTTAAATCTGTTTTAGGACTCCAGTTCTCAGTCGTTTGTTTTTATGTCTTGTGCTGATGATACATCTTAACCTTTTCATCAGGGTTTTTTTGAGCCAGTGTCTCTACGGAAACACTCGGAGATCATTGCTAAAACGAGTCCTTGTGGCACTTCACAGGTAAATTCTTTAGCCTGTTATTTCAAGTACATGAATTACTTCTTTTCAGCCAGTGTCTTAGCTGCAGTTTGTCTATTCATCTCCTTGTTTCCCCTAATAACTCTCTATGTCAGGTTATTCAAACATTTTAATGAAGTTCTCGTCATACATGGCATTTCCTTTTTTTTTTTTTGCTGAAAAATACATTATCAAGTTAGTTTGACAGCAGTTTGACATAGTTTAGCTTCAGTAAACACAGGTGGAGTCCCATTTTCTGTTTGTTTTCTTATTCTTCATTCTTCTTTTCTTCAGGTAGCTTTCATTTAGCCAGGTTTCTGCAGTTGTATACAATCATGTATCTTTGAGAGATGAGAACATCTCTATATTTTTAAATAATCAGCGCTTCCACACTAAATATTTGAGAGAGGAAATTAACACAGTGTTAATCTTGCCAAGCTTTCTGGCAGGTGTGTACCATAAAATGAGACAATCTTTGAACAGTCCTGCCTCTTTTTCTGGTACACCAGCACCTTTTCCTTGAGAATTAAAATACCGGTTTGCGTGTTTGTAATCACAGCCGTGTCTAATGGAAACATTTCTAGATTGACTTCTAATGAAAGGAGTGGTAACATGTCCTCCACACCTACAACGTGATCTTTAATCTTCAAGTTTTATCTGGGCTAGGAGTTGTAGCTATGCTTTAATCTTCTTGCTGGATTAATCCAGCACACTCGCTGCCTACAGACAGAGCTCTCGTGTCTGTTGGTGGTTCCCAGGCTGTTGTCAGCTCTTGGCTTCTCCCATCAGTCAGAAGGGTCTGCTGTTGGCCATGGCCATTTACGACGCTGTGCAGACTGTTTTTTTTGCCCAGAAGCCAGTGGGACCATTTAGCAGGTTAAATTTTGCTATGTACGACTTGAATTCCAGCTCTGTGACATTTCCACAGTTAATAATTTCCTGATTTATCTGTGTTTTGGTTATCTGTTACAGAGCTGCCTCATGACAGCTGTGGGTTTGTCAGTGGTGGAGACCAAAACTCTAATTTGTCTCTCGTTTGCCCGAGACATAAGTGGCATGCAGTTCCTGGAATAGAAATTAAAAAGAAAGGTTTACAGTAGGATTAAATCCTTTTGCCAATTTGAGATGGGTTAGAAGAAAGTCTTGCAGGCTGCTTCCTGTAGGCCATATATACAGGATGATAAAGGACAAGCATAAATCTAGAAGTGTCACTTTCACAAGGAAATGACAAGGCAGAACTGCACGAGAGTCTGCTGCAAGTATGTGGCTGCTGGTAATCTTAATGAATGTGGCCTTGCCATCTGTGATCTATTATGGTCAGGCAGATGACTTCTTAATTCTGCCAGATGCAGGGGTGGGAAGAGCTCCTTTCTGAGTTCCAGGACACGCTTGGAGCTTTCAAAGAGATGCAGTCTGCAGAGGACATGCTGGAAGATGTGTTGTCCCAAATTGGTAAGTTTTGGGTCTTGTTCTGTTCCATCACTGGGAAGTTTTTGAAGGCTTGTGGAGACACTGTTATCCACAGATCCAGCTTCAACTAGATGCACACATTTCCATCCTTTCTGCTGTGTGCTGGGCTCTAATGTAGGCTCCTCTGGAGGCTGTGATACTTTGTTCTGTCAGTCTGCACCCAGGCTCTCTTTATCTGATGTCTCCTGCCATGCTGTCAGAACACGACTGCTGAATTTTTACATCCGACTTCTTCTTCATTTCCATGCAAATGACTAATCAGGAAAACAAAACAAAAATCCCTAAGACACGTTGTGCTTCACGTTACGTGTGGAAACAGCAACTCCTGAAAAATAGTGATGGCTTAACTAATGGTTTACAGCTTATGGACCTTGTGGTACAAGAAAAACAGCTCTGTGATATGTTTTCCATTGGATTTAATATTCTAAAATAAAAATAGGAGACACGTTCCTCTCTTTTTTTATTGCGGTAGATGTTGCTTTTTTCATGTATCCAGCAAACATCCTGCTTTTATATGCTGAGGCATTTTGTAGCATGGGGAAGACTTTGGTCATCTCACTCTGGATGCCACACACATTTTACTTGGGGCTTTGTGAAGTGGATTGCAAGAACAGTGCTTTTCCCCATCCCTCCTCACAGGAGACATTTGTTCATATGCTGTTACCAGGGTCTCTAACAAGACAATTTGGCTTCTCTCACAAGCCCCTCCAGTTCTGTTCAGCTCAGCTCTGAGTCAAGCCAGCCATGCTAAGTGGACGTGCCTCTCGCCCTGCGTGCCAGGAGGGCAGTGGGAGTTGAGGGACGGGCTACTGGAGTTCTGAAAGGGTGCTGGCCAGGAACACGCTCTGCTCAGTCCAGACTTTGGAGGTGTTGAACTTCCACGTGATGAATGAGGATGAGAAAAGGATTTTGGTGATCAAACCCTGGGCTCATCCTGACAAAAGCTGAGGAGAGAGCTGAGAATTTTTGTAGCTATTTTTAGGAATTTGCACTAAATGCAAGCTCTTTCATTAGCTTCATACCTGATGCCTATTGGTTTCCTCCCCACTGAATAAGCCACGTGTTTCAGCGTGTGAAGAGCTCAAGTTAGGTGCATTCAGCAGCAGCATTAGTTTCTAACCAAAGCTTACACTTTGATGCTAATAACAGTTACTACTGAAAGCCAGAATTGCTGATTTTTTTACTATCTCTTCTGTGGGAATATAAGTCAAGAAGTTAATCTAATTAGCTTCTTAAAAAAAACAGGCACAGTTGCCAAAAACAGTATCTGGGTTTTGAATGATATATTGCAGGGGTGATAAGTGGCTGGGAGCCATGGCATCTTGAAGAGGAGGGGTATCAGCTCCTAAATTCAACACTCAGCTGAAGCTCCAGTCGTGCAAACCAGACTAAGATAGTCTGTGCTCTTCTGTGAGGGGAAAGAAGTCCAATGTTACTGCAAAAATTACACCCTGAACTTTCCCTTAAAATGTATATGTAAATGTTTTCTAATTTTATCCTCTCAGAAGTATTCTGTTGCAGCTGACCTACCATCTCATTTTACAATAAAACCGTTTTGTAGAATAAATTGCTGGTTTTGCCACCCCCACTACCTGTCTCAATGCTTTCGCCACCTCTGAGAATTAAAATGCTCCCACCAGTCTTGCGTCACGCAAATCCACTTTTCCATCATCTGAGATCTGAGTCCTTCTTTTCCTATCCACATTAAAGATTAATGTTTTCAATAGCAATGACAATGTGAGTCAGTGCTGTAACTGCCATCTAGGACTTTGCCGTGCCCTCACACATCTTTCTTCTCATGGCGTGTTAAAGCTTTTGCTTTTTGTTATTACAGGGTTTAATTTTGGGGAAGCTTAAGAGACATGTTAGGAATATGAAGCAGGTATTGCATGGACACTTTGGGCCTTCCTTGTTCCTGAGTGATTATTTTGGAACAGGAGCTGTTGGCTGCTTTTTCTCTTTGTCCTTTGCAGATAAACACTCTTTCTGGTCTGTCAGAAAACTTAGAATAAAGGAATAACGTGTGCTTTTGCACCTGCCTCTCTTTCCTGTCCTGCAGCGTTTTACCTCTGTTGGTACCAAGCAAGTAAACTTTATCGTGGATCCTGGTGCAGCTCAGGATTTCCGGGCGTGCAAACCTTTTCAATAATAGTTTGTGAAGAGTTTGCAGCCTTGGTCCTTTGGGTTTGTAAGCCTCAGCTGGCAAGGAACGTAGCTAGATCCTTACAAATTAATTTAGGACTGAGGGACGAGGGGGCGCTTATTGCCACAATATAGTTACCACAAATGTTAAACAGTGAGAGGCCTGGGTGCATAGAGTTCATGTTTCATTTGAAAATTGTGCAGGCTCTTTACCCAGACCTGGATCGGTTGGAATTATTTGTGTGCACTGACACATGGGAAACCATTGCTGCTTCCTGAGCGTGTTTCTATCTGCCTCTATGAAGTTTAACTGAAATGCTTCACCTTAGCTGAAATGCTCCCTGCCACCCTTCTGCAGCAACGTCTGGGGGTCTGTACCTAAAATTCAAGAAGGTCTTCTTTTGGGAAGTCTATTTGCTGGGATTTTTTCAGAGGAAGAGGCAGCTGCTTGTGAACCCTTTGCCACTGTAGCATCCTTGGGGGAAAAAAAATTAAGTGGTAAATGTGGCTTGTGTGCAAGTACAAAGAAGCTAACGGATGCTTCTTGTGAGCAGCACTAATGGTAGATGGAGTTGATGGCCTCAGAAGCTCTGGCATGTGAACTTGTCAGAAGTGGTGTGCCAAACCCCCTGATTTTACAAAATAAATGGCCTTATCAAATGCAGCACTTTTGGAGTACATAGGAAAAGCACAATACAATCTTTTCTATGCCTTGAACTGTGAAAGAGCATATTACTGCGAACACTAAATAGATGGATTGTAGCGTTTCAAGTCTTCGGCTTGCTGTGTGAAATTGCTCTACCCTTAAAGCTCCCAAGTGGAGTTCTCTGGAGTTCCTTATCTCGCCGTCACTGGTTCTTTGCTGGGCAGACAGAGGTCTTCCCGAGGACTGTCCAACGTGCAGCTCAAGAGCAAGACCCCCCCGCCAAACTCCTTAAAACAGAAAATGGCCAAAAAATGTCCTCTTCTGTGGAGCTGGGAGGAAAGGGGCACAGGAGCAATTTCAGTGTCTTGGGATAGTTCAGTGTGAGCGGTTTGGAGAATGAAAATCTGGCTCCTGGATGACCGAAGACCAGGTCAACCCCAGTACTGAATGCTCCCCTGTTTTTGGCAGGGTATGGTATCACCCCAGCCTCCGTTTATAGACTGCACCTTAGCATCTATTTCAGGTTTTAACACAGCAGTGTTTATGAAGTATTTAACTTAACACTAGCTCCTTTGTGCACTTTGCAGCTTGGAAGTGTGCTGTCTTAGAGGAAATTGGAGTTCTGAGACACTGCATACTTATCTGGACGGTTCATTTCCCTGGTCCAGTCACCCAGTGCAGCTAAAGGTTACAGGTTTGCATTCCACAAATTCCAGTACACCAAAGCGATTGCTGCACATTGACGTAATTTTGAGCACAGAAACCTTGTGTTTCCCTTCTTTTTTTTTTTTTTCTCTCTTTTTTTTTTTCTCTTTTTTTTTTTATAAATACCATCAGGCTTGGCAGTGGTGGGCTGAGTTCAAACTAGGTGTCTGACCCGGCTTAAAATAGGGTTTTAAACGAGGTTTAGGAATTGGTGCTGATTGGTTTGAAAGGGGAAGGGTTTGGTAGCTCCAGCCAGCAGTTCTGTTGAGTGAAGCAAGGCAAGATTTGTAGTGGGAGACAGTACCTTTTATTAGGCCAGCTGGTGTTGGGGGAAACAGATGCGTGTTTAGATACACAAGTGTTTCAATTCTGAAATAGAAATAGCAAACTCGAAGTTAAGTACACGCTAAGAGCAGTTGTTCTAATTCAATTATAAACGTAATTATACTAACCAATTTAGACAGTTTGAGGGAGCAAGGGGTGCTGGTACTTATGTAGCACAGGGAGATGCTGACGGAGATAAGGTGGTGGTTTTTTCCTCTCTGTTTCGGAGCAGCCAGTTATTATCTGTTGAAGGAATAGTTAGAGATGACGCATGTTGTCAAAGTTACGATATCAGACTAATATTTCTGCTAAGGGTGTAGCAGTACATCATTCCTGGTTGAGCTGTTTGAGGACTTTCCAGGTCACAGCTTTATCCCCGCAGAAGATTTTTCTATGCCTGGGCTACTACTGCTGTAACCAGTGCCTGAGACGTAATCTGGGTTAAAAATAAAATTTCAAGAAAAGATAACAAGTGATTTGATTTACACTGTGGCCTCCCAGTTGTAAGAGTGTAACCAACGGATTGGTGAGCAGGGGGGTGGGAATTCCCTAAGCTTTACTGGGCACTAAAGCCCATGTGGCATTTACTTATCTGAAATTTGTTTGGTTTAGAACTTGTCAGAAAAGTTTGTGTTTTCAGGATGTATTTTAAGTGGCCACAAGTCTGTTGGACACAGAGGTTAAGGCTTGGTTGGTAATTTTGTGGTGCTAAAAGTTATTCAGTTCTATTGTAAAATGATGTAGCTAAGTGAGAAACTGAACGTGAAGAGCTTTGTGAGTTTACTTCACTGACTCTTCCAAAGAAAAAACCCAAGATTATTATAGGTACCGTGTTTCAAAACCAATTATTTGAGCCATAAGGTTAGGCAGGAGGTGAATAAGAAGCAAATTTTTGGGTACACTGAAGTAAGCAGGTCACATAAGCAATATTTTTCATTCTTGTTACATTTTCTTTTCCATTTACACAACATAGTATACACTTTCACTTTTACTGTTTCTAAGCTCAGAAACTTGACATGTGTTTAATCATTGTCCCAAAATAGTGGATGTGAATTGGTAACCGTTGCTAAAACTTGTTTTTCTGTAGCCTCGAAACAATAAGAATGAGCTAAATTACTTTGAACTACTTAAAGGTCAGGTCTACATTACTTGTAGGATTAAAAAAAAAACAAAAACAACCCGAACTAATTTTCAAATGAATTGTACAAAGTCTTTGATACGGTAGCACTTACCTTCAGATGGCTTTTGGTTAATAGTGGAGAAAATTCTCCTCGCCCTGGAAGTCCTGAAGTGCTGGCTTCTGAATTCTTGCTTTGTCCCAGGATCTGCACTCTGGTGGCGAATCCCCACACGTTTCCAGTGCAGGAATGCACCCTGGAAAAAGCATTATCTCAAACTGTAAGTGTCTGCAGCAAAGTTGAATACAGCCCATTAAATACAGGCTGAAATGTCCCGCTGAGAATATTTTTAAAACTTTTGAAAGTGTCTTTAAATTTCACTGTGTTTCTCTTGAACTTTGAAATACTCTCATTTATTGTGGGCCTGGGTGTAAGCGTGTGCTCCTCCTTGCAGAGGAACAAGCCACCATTTCTTTGATACCAACCCCGTCCCTGCTTAGGGAATCGCTGAAAAACAACTTTTCCAGCTCCAAACTCACTTATCAGTTAATGTGTGCACCTTGATCTCCCCAGCCCAAATGCTCCCAAGCTGCTGGATCTATTTACTTCTAGTTTATGGTTCTCTAATCGCTCCTGAATGTAGCACCCCATACCTTATGGTCTAACAACTGCTACGTGGACTGTCTAATGATTGGTAATAAGACAGTGACTCTCTTCTGTCACTGTGACTTAGGGCAGCGATAAAAGTGCCCTGTGCCACTGAAAGATTAACGAAGAGAACTGAGCCGTTTTATAACTTGGCTGAGCTTTCGTTGCGCTCATCTTTTCATGCGGAAAATATTTTCATATTGTTTAAATTACCTTCTAAAAATATTTGACGTTTTTGCTACCTCGTTAACTGCAAAGAGCTGATATTGTTCCCGCTCCTCAGCCCACCCCTTTTGATTTTTTTCTGAAAATAGTGTGTACATGCACATGTTCTTTGTCCACAGTGAAGGCTGTGTAGGAGCCACTTGTTTGAATGGTGGTGTCAGTGCAATGAGGGGGAAAGCGATTTTACAGAAGTGACTTAACAGAGCAATATCCCACATTCATGGCAAGCACGCCGCTCCTGTAATAAATTTAAATCAATTTATTGCACATCGCTCACTTCCGCTATTTTATTTTGAATTCTGTAACCAGATCAAGGTCGAGGAAGCAAAAGATGAAAGGAGAAGGGGAAAGGAAGCCAGAAGAGGGGAGAGGCGGACAGGAAGGGGGAAACAGGACAAGGAATGGTTCAGAGCAGGGTCTGAAGGAGGTGAGCGGAATAGAGCTCTCCCACTTAGAGACTGGAGAGATGTGTCTTACATGTGCAGATGAACAGAGAAGAAAAATGGGTTAGTCTGCTGGGCTTTTAAGAATTAGGAGTACTTCTTGCTGGCGCTTTCCTTCATGATTATGATTATGTCTTGGTACTATTTCTAAATACCAGGTATACTGTTGATAGTCCGCGTAAATGTATTATTCTTTTTGTAGCCAGTTGCTGAACAGAAGTACTTCTGGACTTCTGATGTGCCAAGGAATTGCTGCAGCGACTGGGAATTCAGAGGGAAGGGTATCCCAAGGCCATTTTAGAATATGCTGTTACAAGATTTTACTGTAGTGTTTTGGTCTGAGATCAATTAAATATGCTTTTCATTTGATTCATGCTGGAGAACAAACAGTCTGGATCTTCAGATGCCTCTTGAGATTGATATGTTTTCTTTCACTGAAGGGAGTGTTTTGCTTGTGCTTCACTTCTTCCTCTGCAGTAGTGTGAAATTTCAGTTTAAATCCAAATGGCCCTTATAGTTTCACTCAGACTCTATATACATTAAGTGTTGGTTAATCTGTTCTCTCAGATATTTTTCCTCTGTCTGAAAGGGTTTGCAGTATCAAAAGTGAAATCTTAGGAATGAGAAGAAGCCAAGTGTAAGTGTCTGTAGAACAAGGTAGGCTCTGACAGCTGCCATTTAAATGTGTGCTAAGACTGGCGAGATTTGTGATAAGTTGTTCCAAACTTGCAGTGCTCTTTGTATCTGCAGAGCTCCACACGGGCAATTTGCAAGCGTGGTATGTTTTTTGCGTGCACGTAAGGGAAAGGAAAAGGATGATGTGAAGAACTTGGCTGACTTCAGGAAATAATCAGATCCAATTACGTTGTTGATGTTTAACCACCAGCTTTACCGAGATGATATTTCTATATCATGTTAATTGTCTGAGTCATGGGGAACACAGAAGACTTTTCATGGCTGCTTTGGGGGGGGGGCTTAAGTTAAGAAGGTGAAACATGGTGGCTTATGTTTCCGTGACAGTGAAATAATTCAGAAATAATTGGAGCAAACCCAGGAACTGTTTTTCCTTGTTGGGAGACGCTCCGCTCTGCTTTGGTGGCCTCAGGAGTTCCACTGCAGGGGCAGAGGATGGCTGGGCACATCTAATGTGGCACAGGCTATTTTGAGGGAGTGATTCGAGGATCAGCTTCATCCTCCTCAAATCAGAGGCACTTAGTTTTCAGGTACTGCTGCAGCCTTAAAACTTGCAGACAGTGTGGGACACAGAGTCCCTGTTGCTCCTTCAGGACCTGCCACAAATCCCATGCGTTTGCTCCCACACATAGGAGAGATCTGGTCCCCAAGAAGGCAGTCTTCTATTTTTCCAAAGAAGTTGCTTTCCTTGTATTATTTATCACATATAAAAAAATCAATTTGTGTGTATTTGATTTAAACCTAAACTTTCCTTTGAGGTTTATAATCCATTGTGATTTTGAAGGAATTTTCAATAACTTCTCATCCTAGTCCAAACCTGTTTATTAAAAGCAGCTTTAAGCAATCAGTACCTGCACTACAGCGGGAAAGCAGAGCTATTGGCAACTGTTATTTTATGTTTACTAGCTTGAACTCTGTCTGAAAAATCGTGCTGTAGTTTCTCCAAAGCTTTCCTGGTATTAAATACCTTCTCTGGGAGATTTGCTTGCTCCTGCACACTTGTAAGTGAACTCAAGCTAATGTCTTTTCCACTAAAAAGAAATATTTGACAAAGTCTGTCAGGTTTAAGAACCCTGAGCAAAAGTTTCCTGAGCCCAGAAAATAAAAATATAGGTTTCTTGTGTGGATGATAGTTTCAAAATCGCTTTCTTTTCAGTATTACTGACATTTGTTTTTCTCTAAATGGTGTTAGGAATTTGTTTTGAGTGGGCAGTAGCAGACATGTGGAAGATGATATTAGTGATAGATTGCAAATAATTTCAGCTGTGGTTTTGAAAATTATAAGTAGGTAATTGCATTTCTGTAGAGTTTGTTGTGCAGTCTGGATCCTAGAAAAACCTGACCCTAGAGGATTGGGCTGAATTTTCTTCATACAGAGTCTTATAATCATGAGGCCGCTTCACTTTTGCTTTCAGCGATGACAATGATGGTTTTCCTCTTTTGTTTTAGGATACCTGTGATCTCTCGTATGTGGAAAAAACTCTAGCCGAAAGGTGAAAAAATGGGTGTTAAAACCTTCACTCATAATTCCCCTGCTCACAGTCAGGAGATGCTGGGAAAGCTGAACATGCTCCGCAACGACGGACACTTTTGTGACATCACCATCCGCGTCCAGGACAAAATCTTCCGGGCGCACAAGGTGGTTTTGGCAGCCTGCAGCGACTTCTTCCGATCCAAACTCGTCGGCCAAGCAGAAGACGAGAGCAAGAGCGTGTTGGACCTTCACCACGTGACAGTGACAGGTTTTATACCTCTCCTGGAATACGCTTACACGGCGACACTGTCTATTAATACAGAAAACATTATTGATGTGTTGGCCGCGGCCAGCTACATGCAGATGTTCAGCGTTGCCAGCACGTGCTCCGAATTCATGAAGTCCAGCATTTTATGGAATACGCCCAACAGCCAGCAGGAGAAGGTGCTGGACGCAGGGCAGGAGAACAGCGCAAACTGCAATTTCACTTCTCGAGACGGCAGCCTTTCTCCAGTTTCCTCTGAGTGCAGCGTGGTGGAAAGAACCATTCCTGTTTGCCGAGAGTCCCGAAGAAAGCGTAAAAGCTACATCGTTATGTCTCCCGAGAGCCCCCTTAAATGTAACACACAAACGAGTTCCCCCCAAGTGCTGAACCCTTCAACTTCTTACCCGGAGTCCAGGAATCAGCCCGTGGACTCATCCTTAGCTTTTCCCTGGACTTTTCCTTTTGGAATTGATCGAAGACTTCAGTCTGAGAAGGCGAAGCAGGCGGAGAACTCTAGGACTTTGGAAATGCCTGGGCCCTCTGAGTCCAACAGAAGAATTGCGGATTACGTGACTTGTGAGAGCACAAAAGCCAGTTCTCCCCTTGTGATCGAAGAAGACGTGCGCGTCAAAGTGGAAAGGCTAAGTGATGAGGAGGTTCACGAGGAGGTATCGCAGCCTGTTAGCGCATCCCAGAGCTCTCTGAGCGATCAGCAGACAGTCCCGGGGAGCGAGCAAGTGCAGGAAGATCTCCTGATCAGCCCACAGTCTTCCTCTATAGGTATGACCATTTCTGGGGTGAGATTTATTTACCAATTGGAATGTGTGCACTTGTGATTTTATTGGAGGAAATATGCTTCATGTGTTTTTGTGCTTTACTTCTGTGAAACTGCTTTTTTTCCTCCTGTTTTATGAAATGTTATGTATAACATTTGGGGTTGTTCTTAGTTGGGGGGGTTCAGCCTGGAGAAGAAGAGACCCCAGGGAGAACTTTGAGCCCCTTCCAGTCCCTCAAGGGGCTCCAGGAAAGCTGGGGAGGGACTTTTGATGAGGGAGGGGAGCCCTAGGAGGAGGGGGAAGGGTTTAACACTGAAAGAGGAGAGATGGAGATGAGATCTGAAGGAAAAATTCTTTGCTGTGAGGGTGGTGAGAGCCTGGCCCAGGTTGCCCCGAGAAGCTGTGGCTGCCCCATCCCTGGAGGAGTTCAAGGGCAGGTTGGAGGGGGCTTGGAGCAACCTGGTCTGGTGGGAGGTGTCCCTGCCCAGGGCAGGGGGTGGCACTGGATGGTCTTTAAGGTCCCTTCCAACTTGAACCATTCTACGATTCTGTGAAATAAACCCTGATAGGGGGACAGGACTTGGAGCTCTTTAAATAACTTTGCAGAAGACAGCTAAGAAAGGTAAGCCTGTTGGTAAACCTGCTTATTCAGAGGAGAGTGATAACCCCTTTTTACCTCTAGTTGCTTGACTGGGGAAGATAATTCTGTTTTCAGTGGTGTCAAAAGGCATGATCTCCACTGAGCTGCAACACCAAATCTGAAAGACTTGTGGCTGCAGCCACGAAGGCATAGATAGAATGGTTCTTTGCATCAGACATAAAATCTTGTATAATCATGACAGAGAGCCTTTGTAAGAAAACTTGCAAAATAAGTGGTGGAACACTGTCATCTTCATGCCCCAGACGAAAGCAAAACCACACAGTCATAATATTGAGAATCTTTCCATTTCTCTGGGATTTGGTTCTCAAGTTGCTTCTTCAAATACTGCCAATTGCTGAGAGAAATTGTCTTTTTTCCATGAAAGACAATTCGAAGCCAGTTTTGGGTTCTTCTAGCAGACTGTTTATCGATAGCTCATACTTAAAGGTTAGTATAGCAATCCTTTTTTTCCTCTTTGCACAGAATGCTTCAAGTGTTTTTTTTAAGCCAGAAGAGAGAGGGCTTGCAATAGTGCTAGTTTAATTACCAAATTTTTGTGTAAGTCAGCTATTTTGCTTTCAGTTAAGTGGCTTGACCCACGCTCGGTAGAGTTTGTTTACTGGAGGATTTTTAATAAAGCCTCTTTTGTTTGAAGACCATAAGAATGGCAAAGGTAGTAGGTCTGTTTCGTTCAAATAGTGTATACATGAAAGGCTGCCTTGGTTAATTAATTAAATAAAGGGCAACAAAGTAAATAAATGGAGTCTAGTAGCCTGCATTATTTGTTTTGTTTGGTCAGCGTAACACTGTGCCTTCTCTAAGAAAGTGAGTGTTAGATCAGTCTGACCATTGCAACGTGTAATCAGTGGTGTTAAACTCTTCAGGTAATACTCACTAAAAAGAAATGAAAATATTTTCTATGTATCCTATCCTTCAAGACTTTATGTTGTTGGTTTTGTTCGTTGGTTTGTAGAGCTCATGTGTTGATACTTTAGATCAGTAATGCTTTTTCCAAATGAAAATGTTTTATTTACTGGAGACAAGGCTGTTTACCTTTTCTGAGAAGCAGACTTAATATCAGTTTAAATATAAATCTTTAAATGTAGTTTGCCAAAATAGTGCATAGATTAAAAACTAAAACAATTTCTTTGCTGGGTAGTCTCCAGGAAAAGTGGTTCTTGTTTAAGAACAGGTTTAGTTTGACTCAGTTTTTAAGTCATTATAGTAGGAGCTTTGGAGGGGCCTTGTGAGGGCCATGTGATAAGAGATGCCAATTATTTCATCAATATAATTATACCATCACAGACAAAACAGAACAAGTTTAAATACTGATTAGGGAAAGGTATAAATAGCATATCAAGTGAAAGCAGGGAGTTTTACCAACTCTAAATATCATACCCAGGCAACTTAAAAGAACAAACTGGGTGTAAACTCCAGATTTCCAGGTGAGTAGCATGCAATTTATGGAAGTTTTCAGAGGATACCTCTTGGAGTTAGAAATATCAGAAAATAGTGAGGTCACGTACCTGACTGTACGGCATGGGGCAGAGGATCTTAGGCTTTCATGGTTATAATCTTTAAACTTAAATGTCTGTTATTAAGGATGTTAGTGCAGCATGCTCTTCCTTAGAATGGCTACAGAGAGAAGAAAAATGTGCTAGGCCAAAGTCTTCAAAGTCCAAATCTGTTCTTTGTCTTTGAATATGTTTGAATTAATGTTTACTGGGATTTGCATAACGTTGTTAACTATCCTCAGAGTAGTGTTTATTCACATTTTGCTATAAAGAGAAACAATGCTCTTGCTTTTTAGCACAGTTCACATATGCCTAATATATGATAAGGTGCGCTTTGTAACTAGAAAGCACTTTTTACCTCCCAAAGATGTATTTCCTTACTCAGTAATATAAGAACAGTAAATGGAGGCAGCAAGATATGTTAAAGTACAGCTTTCTGCTCCCTGAATGTATTTTCCCTGTATAATTGCATATATTTATCTCAGTGTTTTATAGGGCGTTTATAAAAGCATTCCTGCCTCTCTTCCTGATATTGCAAAAAGCTCTTATTCACTCTTTGGGCAATTTCAAGAATTGTTCATTTGCAATTTATTATATTTGGAAGCACTTTATAATACAGAAGGAGACATGAAGCAGGGCCTTGATAAATAAGTCATTATGGTTACAACAATAGCTATGTCTGAGAAGATATTTTCATAACTCATTAACACTGTTTCCATTTGAGAGGTGAGGGCATAAAATTAAACCTAAGAGAAATTGGTCTTATTTTTCAGTGGACTTTCAGTTAAGTATTTCATGAGAAAGAAGGATAAATCAAAAGGGGGTTAAGTTTTGTAACTTTATAGATTGCATCGTTGCTGAATTTCCCAAACATAGTTTGTCAGCTCATAACAAAATTATAAATTTTGATTCTACTGGTATTATTTTGAAACTGCTAGGGATACAAATTCCTTCCCATCACTGGCCCCATAACATGAGGTTACACTAGGACAGAAATCTTTCACTTCAGTAAGGTTTTGTAGAACACATTGTCCTTTATAGGGCCAGCTTTTTTTGGAGACAGTGCTCTCACTCCTTTTGACAAAAACAGCACATTTTCCACTTCTCTTCCCATGTCTTTGTTCCTTCTGTTTGATTTTCCTTTTTGTCTGACTGTAGGTGTAGAGAGAGAAGTCTCCTTTCCCCATCTCTTGTCATCTCACATGGATTCAGTAGTGGAATCTAAAGGCTGTTCTGAAAAGTTCAAGTGGTGCCTAATAATATTCAGTCTCAAGAGGGAAAAAGAGGCAAGACGGAATTACCACTTCCAAGTGACTTTCATGCTACTGATCATACATAGGTCGTGATCTGGGAGCCCCTGGTTTGGAGAGGAATGACAGCAATTCTGACCTTTAGAAATTTGGTGGAGGTTCAGTCAGTCATTTTTATCATCTCCCGTTGAACCCATAGACTCCATCAGAGGAAAAGGAGGAATGTGAGGAGGTCCAGTCTGCTCTCGGCTTAAAGAGGGAACAAAATGTGATTTATCTAAATG